>DWTU01000190.1:0-20653 GCA_018251515.1 Cecropterus confusis | reverse complement strand
CGACTTTGGTCCACCACGGCCATACCTATTTCTATCTAATAATAACTGTATGTAGCATTACTGTATTCTATTTTAAACACATTGAAAGGTAAACATACTTATCCGAGGCGTTCCAATTTAGTCCTCGGGTATATTAAAGTATCTTTTATAGAGTAGATCACAGATGTCCATGGGTGTGGACGGCATAAAAATCATTTAGCTACACTTCTTAGTTTTTGGTGTAAACTATTGCGGTTGCTTCAGTCGGCGATTAGAAAATAGAAAAAGTTAAAATATTAAGAAATGAAATGAACTTTATGTAATCTAAATAATGTAGTATAATAAGTACCCATAATTTATTTTGTTTTATGGCACAACAATACACATACAAATTTTTGTTCTAGATGTATAGGAGGGTCCTACACGAGTCGTAGCTCACAAGGCGACGAAGACAGTTTATCCAGACAGGTAAAGATTTCACAGAATGTTTTTTCTATCGCGACACAATCAAAATATTTACTGTATCTTAATATATTAAAACATTGTTATTTCTTACACAACAATTAAAGTTCAGAGACAATCGCACGAAGCTAACATAAGGACTTTAAGACCTTCACAGTCATTTCTAATTTATGATACTGATACTGATCTCATTTAATCACAGTGTAATTAAAATTTATATTATTAGAATTTTATTCGACATGTCACTAGAGTTTTTGCTGCTTTAAATAACATTTTAATTTAATTATAAATAAAATACAATATAATATTCAATAAACGTCTCTAAACGTCTGTGCATTATTCACGCTTATTTAGTAATATGATCAGTTTTAATCTATACACGTAAATAACTTCAAATTGAAGTAATTTAAAAGTTAATGCTCTGTTTTTAGCATACAAGCTTATATCCACCATGAAGCCTTACAAAATATTAAAAACTCTTGTAAAATTTCTCTCTTTCTGCAGTATTGCAATCTACACCATATCATTTTTTTTTTACAAACGATTAATGTTATTTTGGAAGATATGGAAGGCGTCATAAATAAAAATTGAAAATTGAGTATATGGGCGGGTCCTGGCAGAAGCTCGTTTACAATTTATAGTATTTTTAATATAGCTCCTTAACTGCCCATTTTATTTTGTACACAAACTAAGTGATACTTGTAGCTAAACTTGCAATGCATGAGAGCAGCTAAAGAGAATTTCTCACACTCGATTCTATAACAAATACAGATCAACATATTTATTTAGTATTGAAATTAAGTATGTCGAAATTATTATCAATAGTAAGATTATCATTATCGATTTCAATACAAAATAATATGAACAAATAAAATGTCCGTCGACTGTTGCTTCCCTGTGCCATGCGTCACTATGCAAATAATATAAGACAAGCTTTACCCACGTCCAATATTAACGTCGCTTCCGAGCCGTTACCGCGCGTAGCATATAAGACATCGCATAGTGCATGCATAGCGTGTAGCACGTGGCGCGTGTGTTGCAGCGCGGCTGGTCGCGCTCGCGCACGCTGTCCGTGTCGTTCGCCGCCGGCGCCGCCTCGCCGCTAGATGGCGTCGCTCAGGTAACACACCACCTACCACCCGTTCACTCACCGCTCACCACGCTTCACATATTTCAATTCGCCGTTCAATAATGGTCATGAAAGAAACTGCCGAGACGGGGTGATATGGCCACACGCTCCGCCTTATTGCAGGTTAACACCGCTTAAATTAAACTTTAGGTATCAAGATGTCACATTTTAATTCAATTCCCACGTGCAGAGCACATTAAGAATGGCTTTATAAAAACGCTTCGAGGGAAATGATTACCCAAATATCTACACCATATCATTTTTTTTTCATTTATTATAGAATCAATATTTGGTATTAAGACCCAATGACAAAAGTGTGATATATAAAAAAGTAGTTTCCTGTCTATTGAAATTCAAACTCATTATCAAAAACTCATACCTAAACATCACACCATTACATGTATAAGAAGAAATCATTACTCTTTCTTCTACCATTATTTTTATAATATACATAATAATTATGTATTTACATAAACTCATCATTCTGTAATGCTATAAATGTATTACTCATTTTTTTGTTGATTGTTTGCATCTTGGAAATTAAATGAAACCAAATATTGTACATATTTAAATAAAAGTACGATTAAAATAGGTATTTTAATTAAATAATACAATAATTTAATTTTAATCATAAATTTTATATTACCATCTGCAGCCATATTTTAAAACTTTACATGAATAATCAAATCTATAATACAGTCTCATATTTTGTTATCTGCTTGGTTAACTATGATAAATACTATACCCGTTTGTTTTGTACAGTCACAACTTCCTCCAAAGCACACTAGTACACTTCGAGTATTATGACTGTCACAATTTTTACAGATTTACAACCCGTGCACGATATCTTGAGACCGTTACGGAATACGACATACAGATTTTTAATACAGATTTACAGTACAGATTTTTTATTTAAATAAAGCTATACTGTTATAAGTAATATATTAGAGCCTATTAAACATGTCATAATTGTTTTTCTTTCACATTTTACAAACGTTCCGATGTGACGTCATCATGCTTATTTCTCAAGTTATCGTGAATGGGTAATTCCTTGTTTTCTCTTATATATAATGATATGTCGCACATATAGATAACGGAAGACGTACAACTGGATTACGCTGAACTAACATCAGTGCCACCCTTACCACTCTGGACATTGTTGGTGGCCGATAAGGAGTCCGCTCACCATCCGTCCACTATTCAGGAAGCTAAGGTGAGGTGACCAATTTTGCGGAAAATAAAATTACAAAAACTACTTTTGTAAATTGTTGAAATTGCAAATCAATTTGTCAAACTATACGTAATTTTAGATTCATAAAGTTATTACACCAAGACTATTTCTAGTTAACTCAAGAACTTACGTGGAAAGCTGAACGGTTGTACATTTATTTAAATTGTGCCGTAATTGTTTTGGTCACTATTCTTTTAAATTGTTATTCAATAAGTAGAAATATTTTTAACTGTGAGTTCTGAGAAAAAAACTAGATGCAACTTTTGAAACTCATTATAAATGTTGCAGGACTACAAGGACTTATTTGAAGGGACCGTGGAGGATGAGGAGGATTTGGATGCTTTATTGCTTGGCGATGAGGAAGCGGTCGATCGCCGGCCTTCCATGCCTGAACGACAACCGTTGTCACATTTCGGGCCAAGACAAGGTAACTATAGGATATGTAATATAAATGTCATTAGTTGCGACACATAGTTTTGACAATTTTATAGCCAAATACAATATTTGAAAAAAAAAAATGAATAGTATTTGCTACAAATAACGGATTTGTAACAACTTTCAGTGTATAACACAGCAGAGCCGCTCTACACCCTTACCAATAAACAATACTAACAATAAAGACTGTATGGAGATAGCCCTGTGAAAATCGGCTAATTACCGTTTATTTATTTCTATAAAATATTTATCCTTAAAAGAATGAAGGTTATTTTTGCCCCCTCGCGTTAACTCGTGTTAAAAATGCCATTTAAATTTTATTATTACCATCTCGTAAATAATAACTTGTTTTTCTTAAAATTCGCTTACGTTATTAAGTAAGACCTGCATAAAACTTCTTGGTTTACGAACAACAGGTTAAGCCGATGGGCCTGCAAATTGATCAAATTCCCCACTCACAGGTCGCATCCTCTCCCGCCTGCTAACCCACACGCATCTGCCGGGGCTGAGCTCGCTGGACCAGATGCACCTGCTGGCGCTCGCGGACACGGTGTCGACGTGCGACGCGGACTTCGCCGAGCGGTTCGCTGCCAACGCGAAGGTGGACGTCGCGGCTGGTTCCGGCCAGGAAATGTTGCCCGGTATTTAACTTATTATTGCAAAATATGTAATATTGTAACACAAGTTTTAATAATTTTTCAGTTTTTATTCTTTGTTGTATTTGTTTTTTAATGTACAATGAATTGGAACTAAAACATGGGCAACATTTTAATTTTGAGGCTCGCATATATCTCGCATTTAGCGCTCGATAAAGTAAGGTGTATCTTACTTTAAAAACCCTATATAAAAGTAAATTATAAATGTTATCAAGTTTATATTTGTAATTATTAATTACACATGTATGTGTAATGTATTTTTGATTAGAAACACTTGGAATTTTTATTATGAATTCTTTTGTATCGTGAATTTGTGAAATGTGTATTAGAATAATCTTGTATAACAATAAGTTGTGAACTTGTTATGTACATGAACCTTATTTAAGTACTATATGTACGAATGAAAGAAACGGTTCATATTAGAAATGCCGCGAATTGTGATTTTGCCTGAATACCGAATAACGGCGGGATTCCGAACGGGGCATTCCAAGTACACATACTTGTTTTCATTTATGTTCTATCGTGGCATCTCTGTAAGTTCCTTGCACCTCTATAAAATAACATAATAAATAACAAACATATATATTTAACGACCAATATATATAATAATAAGTCCTAATTTTATTCTATATTATTAATAAAAAACGCGTTATACACGCAGACTCGCTGGACGACTGCGGGCTCCGCTTCCTGCTCGCAATGAAGCACTATGGTTACTTGCTGCGCTGCCTGCCGCTGGCGCAGCGCGCGGCGCTGCAGCGCGCCGGCGTCGGCACCTGCAACCTGGTGTGGGCCTTCCACTCCGAGACGCACCCGCAGCTGCTGGCGTTGCTGCCCGGATACACCAAGGGGCAGCCGAAGTGGTCCACTATGCGGGAATTGGGTAACTAAAATTGAAAAATAAATTTGTAACATTTTAATTTTAGAAAATGTCCTGAAATTATAATCTATTTAGAAAATATTTATGTCGGTAAATCGATGTTGCATTGATTTTTCAGGTTTTAGTTTTTTATTGAGTACCTTATATTCGATTTAAATTGAAGAGAGTTATTACGACGACATTTACTATTTTAGAGCCAATTTTATATTACTGCAAGATTGATTCAACTTCTAAAAGTTGATAGTGATATAGTAAATTAAATTATATTTTTTTCCTTTTAATTAACATTATCTCTACAACGATTTTGACTAAATCGTGAAACATGTAATATAATATTACTTATAACGTTACTGATTCAAAATTCAGTACCACAAAATTGTTTACAATTATTGGACATCTAGAAGGAATACTAACTTATCATTTTAATTTATAAAGGTGTCGGTTGGTGGGTTCGGGGAGATCTACTGCGTATATGCGTGGAGCGACTAGCGCGTGCCGCCTACAAGGCCAAACAGGACCCAATGGATGCCGCGTTGTATTACTTGGCGATGAAGAAGAAAACGTTGCTTTGGGGACTCTTCAGGTCTAACCACGACGATAAAATGACTGCAGTGAGTGTACATTGTAATAAAATAAAAAATGATGATGGTTCATATGATATGAACCAAATATGTGATGAATGAAAACACGTGACACATACTAAAAGAGAACTGAGATTATGTGGCACACTGTAAATTAAAAAATACCTATTAAAAATAACAAAGGCAAAATATTTCAAATAAAAAAAAAAACTTTTCTTTTCAGTTCTTTTCGAACGACTTCACTCAGGACCGTTGGAGAAAGGCAGCGTTGAAAAATGCATTTGTGTTACTAGGTAGACAAAGATTCGAGCACGCAGCCGCTTTCTTTTTGTTGGGCGGTGCGTTGAAAGACGCATTAGAGGTACGCATATATTCAGGAAATATAATTTATATGTCCTTTGAACTCTGATAAAATATGACGACCTCATTTTTGTTGTAGGTACTTATAACTCGTCTGGGAGATCTACAACTCGCCATGGTTGTAGCGCGTTTGTACGAATCTGACAACCAATTGCCGGCAAGCTTGAAAAAGTTGTTGATGGACGAAATATTAGGGTATGTAATTGATGCAAAACTTTTTAAATATTGCGTTTTAATTTTGCACTAATAATATTATTTTTCGGTGTTAAAGTGGAGAAACAGAAGACGGAGAAATTGACTTGGAGCGCGCACATCCCGATCCCTTCGTTAGATCGATGGCGTTGTGGGAACTGAAACGATATGGCGAGGCACTCGATACCTTAATATGTCCCGCGGGAAGGTTACACGCGGCGCGAGACAACGAACCTATGCCAAGCGTATTTAACTTCTACGTGTATTTACGCACACATCCAAGACTGAAACGACACAACATGCCTAGCCAGGTGTGTAATATTTTTTAACATGTAATATCATATCACAGAAGGGCAATTTTAAATGAGTGCGTACATTTGTTTTAATGAGGTATTATAATTTTATAATTATCGATCCTCTAATATTGAATTCTACGGTATGAATTATTAATCATTTAATTTAATGAGTCCAGTGGCGCATCATAAACACACAAAAATGATTTAGGAATGAATATTAAATATTTTTTGCTAGAATTTTTAAAGAAATACTGGCGATACTCCTCGTAGTATACAGTTAGTGTGTATGTGTAGCATAGTGTGGTATTTGAATACTGATGAGTTCGAGTCTAACTCAATATAAATATTTAAATTCAACAAGCAACAGTTATGTAAATATAATTCGATTTACAGATCTTCAAAGCCTAACGATATTATAAAACTCTGTTTATTTTTTTCTTGTTACTTTCTTTCATGTGATAACTTGCACATTGATATTGTAGCACTAACCTGCAACAACGCATCCCTTCCAGGGCGGCACCCTAGCCTTGCTCCAGCAGGAAGTGGAAGAAGGCATCACGCGTCTGGAGCGCCGGCTTTACTTCCAGACGGCGCACGGGCACTTCAAGGCGGGCTGCCCGGCGCTGGCCCTCGAGGTGCTGTCCAAGCTGCCGGCGCGCATCCGCGACGAGCGCGCGCGGCCCGCCACCGCGCGCCCAGGAAGCTGTGCACACCGGCCAACTGGACACTGTCAAAAGTACGACTCGTTCACCGTTTGTACGTCCTTGTGTCTTTGTTTTACGCTTTGTTACCGTTTTGTATTTTTATTTACCTACGTTTGAGCGCTCGTTGTTATACGTGATGCAATTTTGACATGAGTCTGTCCAACGTGAATTTCAGTTCAATTCGCTTAAATCATTCCTATAGTTTTATTTATAAATTTTCAGACATTTTTACACAGTGCCACATAATGCAATAACTAAATTTAATTTAACAACTTAATAAGATATATAATATTTTTTTACAATGTCGACATATTTGTTTAGTGGCATTAATTATTATATAAATAAATTTAATATACCGAATACTTAAAAAAAATAATCATCACATTTTATTACTTTGTTTATCGCGAGTTTTTTAATTTGTAATTAATGTTGTGCATGCAATTTATTAGAAGAAGAAGAGAAACTGGATTTCGGCGCATCTAGCATGGACTGGGGAGCGCCGGTGAGCACAATCAAGACTGACGAGCTCGTACTAAACTGGGACGACGATGATAAAGGGTAAGTTGATATCGGTAACAAAGTTTCTTTTTGAGCTTCTGAACTTTTTATCAAGCATTTTTTAATATTCTCTCCCAGCAAAAGTCTCAACGCACCTTAATAAATTCACTCCAAAAATAGTCATTTGTTAATAGCTTTACTTAACGGAACCCTATGTGTCAAAACTAAGCCTGACATAATATTCTGATAAACTTACTGTCATATTTTCATTCAATAGGTCTGATGCATCAGGCACGTCCACTCCTCCACTTGAAATGAAAATGGACACTTCTGAAGACCCTGTGGAAAATGGATCCGAGGCTGAGAAAGTGGGTGAAAAGGGAGAAATACCGACGGTTGACATAATGGCACAGCAACTCAAGTTTGTGGCATGTCTCAAGATCCTAATGGAGGAACTTAGCACCTTAGCTACTGGGTTTGAAGTGGACGGTAAGTACAAAGGCCTGTATGTACGGTATTACATGTTAAACTACCTTTTTCTAACTTTATTTTGGGACCATTTAGAAGTAGACTAATATAGATATTGTAAAGTAGAGTGGGTCAAGGTTTTTATCCATGTAACACCTCAAACCCTAAAAATTATTATATCGTAAAGTATGAATCATAAGGCATTTTTTTTTTAATTTCTATAATAGTTTAGAAACATTTGGCAAGCTGGAGATAGTTCCAGGTTTGCTAGCTTTTTTTTATATATCCACTTCGGATATAAGATTTGCAAAATTGTATTGTCAAAGCGTTTGCATACCTATTTTTACGTGAATACATTAACGATACACGTCGAGTATAAAACCGTTTCCTTCCCCTATCCAGGCGGTCACCTCCGCTACCAGCTGTACATCTGGCTGGAGCGTGAAGTGGAGGCGTTGCGGCGGCTGTGCGGCTACGTGCCCGTGGTGGGCGCCGGCGACGCGGCCGGCGAGCTCATCTGCGCGGACACCGACCCGCCGCCGCTGCCCGACCGCCCCACGCTACACCAGCTGCTTGTACGCGAGAAGGCGGACTTCGAGGCTAAGGTGCAACGCGCCGTGCGACGGAAGAAGTGGCTGAAAGGTAACTAGTGTGATTGGACATCGATACGTCGCCGCTGTCCGATCGCTTCACGTCACACCAGCTGCTTGTGTGGGAGAAGGCGAATTTCGAGGCTAATGTGCAACGCGCCATACACGACCGGCAATTTTATGTGCATAGAAATTTACCCGTCGCCGCTTCTCCATCTTACCACTTTGCACCAGCTTGTGCTAGACAAGGCGACCGAGTTCAAGATTAAATTACAACGAGCGGTCAGGAAAAGTAACTAAAGTACTTTTTAGGTTTATTTAGATGTTAAAACAAGTGAATATGGTTACTATTGTAAATTAGAATATTGTGTTGTTGAATTTGTAATATCTAGATAACAGTTATAAAAAAAATATTGACACTTCACTCCATGACACTTTTGCTTTATTTAATGATTGTTATGTGATTTTCTTTATTTTTCCATTGTCCATTTGGAAAAGCAAACGATGAGCTGATGAAACTGATGGTAATTGGTTACTGCCGCCCATTGACATCTGTGAGTAAATTAATATAGAACAGGGGTTCTATCCGAAGTCGGTCACAGATACGTTGCTACTCCCGAGGTCGCTTCATATATAAGTAAGCCGGAAAACTTCTCCTAAACAAATGCATAAAACGCGAATTCTCTTTCAGCAAACGAAACTCTCCTACGAACGCTTCTCTCATACTGCTCGTTACACGGCGCCGGCGGTGGAGGCCTGGCCTCAGTGCGCATGGAACTGGTGCTGCTGCTGCAGGAGCTCGGCCAGGACAAGCAGCACCAGCAGCTGCTGTCGCCGCTGCCCTTCCCCACCACGCTGCCGCTTCTGGCCGCCGCCGTTGCTGCCAATAACACTGTTGTTGCCGATCCCGTCAGGCATTTACAGGTGAGACAAGACATTTACTTTTGATTTCCAGCAATATCTTCTTACTTTATCTAGAATATCTCATTATGATGGAGTCCTATAACTTATGGGGCGTTTGCGACGTATACGAAAGCATATAAAGGATTGACTAAATAGTATTTTCAACAATAAAAATTCTTACTCAGGAACATCTTTATTGTAGTTTTCTGGAATTTTAGGAGCATTTAATTTTTTTTTATATTTTTATATAGGCCATATTTCCTGAATCCTGTAAAATTGACTGATAATTGTAAAACAGCTCAAGGCGACAGCGACCTTCAACCTTATGGCATCAATTTGACAACATGTACTTAACTGATATGTTCTACCTTTTCCAGGCGGTGGCCCATGACATGCTAGGCACGATTGGCGAGCTGGGTATCCCCGGCGGGTCCGCGACGCGAATATTGCACACGTTACGGGAGCTTGCTGTAGCGCTATCGGCCTGTATCTACCAGAGTTTGTGCGATTCCGACACGTTTAGCTTGAAGCACGCGCAACATCATGGCGATGGGTAAATTATTCTTTATTTTCTTTGATCTTGAGGATAGATAATAATACAACGATAGACAATAAATTAATTTTAAGAGCATGACAAGTATCAAATAAAGTAACAAATAAATTGATATGGTTAAAATAAATGTTTAACAAGCCAATTATTGTAGAATTGTAATGTGGTTAAAATGTATTTATATTTATGTTTACAGTATGATCGCAGAAACACCCGGTACTACCAACTTATTGATTAGACCACGACGGTATTCGGTTGAAGAGCTTGCAGTTACTACAACTCCCAATAAATGGCCCGGTCAGTACTTTCACCCTCTTAATTATTGTTAAATTTTAAAAATAATCGTTATTTGATAAGTACTTCTTACCTTTTATAGTAAGTTTTTGTTATTTGTTCTTGAGCTAATTCTTTCTATTATATAATTGATGAAGTTGATTCTAGTGTGGTCATTTCTACCTAATCCTCCGATATTTTTATAAAACGACTAATCGACGAAAATAAATATGCAGTTTAAGTCGAAAGTAAAATGCATATTTATTTTCATCCTTACAGGAAGCCCTTTTTATAATTCCGGTCCATAAGTGGTATGTTAATCGATGAAATGGGATTTGAGTCACTCAAATTATTACGTTTCATATGTGTTCATGTATATTTCGCAGGCGTGTCCGCACTGCGCGGTCTGGCGCTGCGCGCGGCGGAGGAGGAGGACGCGCCGCGGCTGCCGGTGCTGCTGGCGGAGGCGTTCTGCGCCGTGTACCTGGCGCTGCTGGGCTGGGCGCTGGCCGCGCGCGACGCGCACCTGCTGTACCGCCTCGCCGCGCACACCGCCGACACGCGCGCGCACGCCAAGCTGTTCGGCGGCGGAGTGCGGCGGTTGCTCACCACTGCGCCGGCGCCGCCGCAGGTGCGTCCGACGTTATATAGTTACACCGGCGATTTCAAGCGTTTCCGCGCTCTGTTGAAGATTAAAATCCAACTCTCGCGAAACTCATAAACTATACTATTGTAAGAAAAAAATAAAAATCGATCGTTCTTCGCATTAAATAATTGTTGCATTCAAATATTATATTTTTTTATTTATAATTTGTTCTTTGTTCGACTTGTAAAATGGAAATTATTGAACTACACGGTAAATACAAGGTTTAATTATTGAAACATCGAGCTAAAGTTCCGTCAAAAAAAGCATGATCAATTAGGGTTCCGTGGCCAAATAAAATCGGTCATTTGACCCGTCACGATAGGTTAAGTGTTAAAAAATAAACACAATTTATATGAATTAACATCACCAATTCATTGTTTGTTATTGTATATATCAAATGACTAACTGAATAAAAATGTTATCTTATAGCCCAAACTTGTGGAACGAACAGAAGGGATGTCCGTTTGGTCGTCGCTGCGTGAAAAGCGAGCGCTCCTCAACATGCGTCTTCTGGGGCTGGGACCTACCGCACCTCACAAAAACATTCAGGAAGGAAGACCGACATACAGGGAGCAGTTTGTACCACCACAGTTCAGTATACTGACATTTTTGCTTACAAAGGTACGTTTATCATTACTTTATACTTTAAAATGTATAACGATATACTGTACCAAATTAGGTGAACATATTATAATTATAATACATCTATAAAGATATTACTATAATTATTATGTTTATAATCCCTAATTGTTTTTTTATAAATATGGTCATATTATTGTTCTTTATTTACCATGTACTGTTTATTTACAGACATTTTTTTATTATTAAAATGCCCTTAATGCAAAGTGAATATAGATGTACGTTTGATTTGCCTATAATTATAATAATAATAGGTATAATTTCTCTCCTTAGCCGACGCTAGAACAAGACCCGGAGAGCAACGACTACGATTCGGCCGAGTCGGGCGCTGAAGACGCGGAGGACAGTGCCAGCGAAGCGGACGACGATGACATTTTTGATACATCTACTACCAAGTAAGAAATGTCTATTTCATACTCACACGTGTTTAATTTTACTACACTAAAACATCTGTTAAATAAATAGTTCTCGTTTTTTTGGCAGTATGCCATACTTCTTCCTTTTTATTTGTTCCAGTGCTGTAGTTTGATATATATTAAGTCCTTTATAAGTTGCATGTAACTTTAGGTATACAACAGGGAAACAAGAAAACGGAGCCAACGGTCAATAGGTGGCTTTACCGCATAAAAATAACTATTTCTGCAAAGTCCAAATTAACGTTCACACAGCGATACAACCAGTCACTTTCGTACTGGATTCGGGTCTCAATTGTTATTAGAAATTAATACAACACTATAGTTACCATGAAATAAAAAAATGATACATTATTTAGCTATTTCATTAAAATGTCTCGAATGTCGACTTGTCCGTAGATAAACCATCGTGTATCCAGTTTATACACTTTACGAACGTGATTTCAACCACGTTTGTGTATTTATACTATTTAATTTGTCTAAATACTATTTTAAATTAAAATAAATCCTTAACAAAGTAACAGTATTTTATTATAGCTTACAAAAATCGTCCAAATAAAGACAAATAATGACTTCTCTATTCTTTTTAAAAACTTATCTTATCAACCAGTATTTACGTAAATGTAACCTATTATTATAAATATAGTTTAATCGCCAAAATAACATTAAACCATTTATTTATTTTCTAACAATACATCATTCGTTATCGCAGGAAGGAGAAGCGTCGCAAGGGCGCTAACATGGAGCATTCGGAGCCGGACTCGTACTCGTGGTACGTGATGCGCGTGGCCGTGCTGCGGCTGGCGCAGCAGAAGCTGCAGCACTTCCTGCAGCTCTGCGGCATCGAGATGTCCGGTGGGTTAGCGGTTTTTTAAATATCAGAAGCCGTAGTTTTTGTGCGTGAGGGAGCATTATTGGACGGATGTATAAACGAAAGGTAAAACCGTCTTCAAATATGTATTGTTGTGTACACGATATATTTCGACAAGTAATGTGTATCAGAATAATATATTACCGGATTTATTATGATTTTATTAACAGATTAATATTTTTAATGCTTTATTTTATTTCAATGTTAATGTAGTAGTTTTGCAAAGTATTCCAATGCAGTCCTCGGAGTAAGGAACGCGTTTCTGATTGACTTAAGCAACATTATTGTCCTATTTTTAAATTCAGATGTCTCTGTATGTCAACAGTAATCATAACATCAATTGAACTACTTAAGTGTACAAAAATGTAAATGTTATTTGCAAGGGTTAAGTTAAACATTAAAATAACTACTATAACTACTTTATCTACTTAAAAAATCTATAATCCTATCCGGTTTTATTGATGTATTTCAGAACTAGCAACGACAAGCCCCACAGTGCACGCGGCTCTGCGACGAGTGGATCAGTGGCAGCAGCAGCTTACTGAAACCCTCGAGTCCCGTGCTCCGCCACCGGATTATATCCCCGGATGCTTCCCTGATCAGCAGTTAGCCGGACCACCTATTAATAAGTATAGGTATGTGCTACAAAACATACCTTAATAATGTTAAAAAAAACACCCCTTAACAATTTCCATGCCCAATAATGGACTAATCACTGTGGATAAATGTAATATGTTGATAATAACTAACACGAACGTTCAGTTATATAGTTCAGTTGTACACTTAGCTGCAACACTTTCCATATTATACTGTTGGGCAGGTGGCATTCCCATTAGCAAAAGACAGCAAGCGTTCTCTACCATGTTGCATCAATGCGGACTGTGAAGGACAAAGTAATATTATATCAGTAAATATGTAACCTGTGGTTATTATTAAAGACACTTCCAATTTTGAACCACTTCTTACAATATATTGGCCTATTTATTCCAGATGTCTGTTAGAAAAGCACAACACTCCGTTCAACTCGGCACTGTACAGTGCGGCGCCAGCACGTCGCCTCTGGAACTACTTAGTGCGTCAAGAGCAAGTTCAGGTATTTATTAGGCATTCTTTTTAACCGACTTCAAAATACTTGACTGGAAATTTAATTTGCAACACGGTTAGAATAAAAGAATAGGCAAAAGATAGTTGAGAAATTCATGACGCAGCTTATGTCAGCTGCGTACGTAATTGTTTGCGGTTCCATTTTCGACCGCGGACCATACGATTAATCACGATTACGGTGAAAATTCCTCGTCTGGGGCTACGAGTCTAGAAAGCTTTACAATTGACACAGTACCTTACACCACAAATGTGTACAAAATATATGTGTGTTTTGCAATTATTGCAATAAAATAAAGATATACTACTACATACGAAACTTTGTCATTATACCAATTTTCGTAGTGAATTAACCTTTGTACTCGACCGGCACCGCTGCGGCGCCCGTGTGAGTTGATTTCTTAAATCGAACGACGCTGCTACGATCCTATGATCCTTTGTAACTTATCTCCTTATTTACGATGTGATAAGATAAGATATTCTTCTCGGAAGTACTTGCGGAAACGGAAAAGCCTCGAGTGCAAAGGTTTTATTCACATTCTTTAATTTTAACTGTAATTTCTTTATTTTGTTTGTTGTTTTTATGTGTTTGTAAACTATGGGTTACTGTTGCCTGAAATAAATAAATTACTATACCACTATTATTAAAGGGTTAATGTATCTTAAAAATGCATTTCTTTTTACCATATTTGGAATATATGACTTCCGCATCCGTTTGACACGTTTCCTCAATCGTTGAAAGCAAATGATCCTAGTTACAACAAACTCACAGGAGGTGTTCATCCGCGCGGTGTTCTCGCGGCGGCGCGCGCAGTCGACGAGCGCGGAGGCGGCGGGCGAGGCGCGCGCCGGCTGCGTGCCGCTGCGCGCGCGCGACGACGATCTGCACAGCCCCGTGCGCATCATACACAAGGAGCAGGACTCCATCGCCGCCTTCTGCCTCAACCGGGTGAGTGACGCGCGGGGTGATCGCCCGCGTGGTGGACGAGTGCAGAAGTGGCGCGCGAGGCGTGTGTTGGTGGAAAATCAATACACGAAGTCGTGCTGCAAAATGACGTCGTCTCATAGATTTGCACGACACGACATCCTAACTTGACACGACGTCTGCATGTGCTTCATGTGACTTCCGCATTTATATCTCAATATGAAGCTGTTAAATAATTTTATACACACACGATTAATACGCTAACTTACTATTGAAGATGTCTAAAAACCCCACTGACAGGTCATCAGAATTGCTTGCAACTTAACCAAATGATGCAATATTATGTTTATATCTCCTCATATAGAATATAACCAGCCAACAATACAATTTTTAGACGACCTGCGTGGCAGAGCGCATGGCGGTCAGACGCGCAGTGGACTCTGGGTTCCATCCCCGGCTAGATAGACATTTGAATGAAGAATTTAGACTTCTGTTCTGGGGCTGGGTATTTGTGTATTAGTCTTTGTTCATTGCACCCATGACACAAGAAAATCTTAGTATTGGTCTATGAGTGTTGAAAGCGTTTTTTTTTCATTTTAATTAATCGTCACTAAAGCTGGTCAATAATTACTGAACAAGAATAAAAAATTGAGCGTTATATTTTTAACGGTTTCGTCAAAAAAAGACCATATCTGTTCACTAACATCCTAGCAAAACATTCCTAACCATCTCGTCTTACCCTAATTATATAACGTCGGTATCGCACAGACTGGCGGCGGGCTGCTGGCGGTGGCGACGGCGCGCGAGGTGCAGGAGATGGACGTGTCGCTGCTGCTGCGCGGCGGCGCGGCGTGGGCCGAGGACGAGTGCGAGGTGGACCTGCTGGCGCTCGCCGCCGATCCCGCCGCGCTGCCCGACACCGGCTTCCTGCTCATACAGCATCACGACAGGTGACTGGTATACTGAGCTAAGCGCTAGAAGGTGGTGATGACGTTTTGAGATAACCGGTACTCGAAGGTGGTAATGCCCTTCTAATTTTATCGCTACTCAAAGGTAATGGCTAACTAAGATAACCGCTAGTCAAAGGTGGTAATGTCCTTTTGAGATAACCACTAGTCAAAAGTGTTAATGACCTTCGCGGTGCGTTGCCAGTCACCGGCTTCCTGCTCATATAACATCACGACAGGTGCGTCGTACACTAAACTAAGCGCTCGAAGGTCACAATGCCCTTCTGAAATAACCGCTACAGGAAGGTGGTAATGCTCTTCTCGGTTCGATGCTGGAGGCACCTCCGCTACGCATATTTCTAACTAATAACACTTTGCACAAGATGAACCAGTGTGGTTCGACCGTGAGCCACAGCCAGACATATTTCTATCATTAAGCAGTTTTTTGGATTTCGGTGGAAGAATGGTTGCCGACTCATTTATATATTATTAGTCCTCGGGAGTAGCAACGCTTCTGAGATTAACTTCAGAACTCCGCTTCTATATTGCTTACCTGTTCTATACTAATGGGCGGCAGTCGCCACACACCATCAGGGGTAATGCATGCTCGTTTGCTACTTCAATCTGATAAAAACACGTTCTGGTATCAAGGGTGTAGTAACAAGGTCGTATTTATCTGACTGGCAGTGTCTACACATTTGATACTTAATATTATTAAAAAAAACCTCACAGGACATTATAATTCCACAGGTCACCATAATATCTTACGCAGCAGTAATTTGCATCACTTTTCGCGTATTATTTATTTCTTTGAATAGATTGCTATGCTGCTATTTCTCGTATTTAACAATAATGATTGAGCTTGCGTTCCCTGTGTAATTTCAGGAACAACGGTGGTTCGGTGCCGGGCACGGGCAACAGCTCCCCGCTGAACCCCAACGCGCCGCAGATGCCGGTGGGGCTGGCCAGCCAGACCGGCCGCGGGGCTAGCGTCGTGAGTACTCTAATACTTTTTATAATCCTCATAATTGTGTAATTCTGTTTTATTCTGGAAAAAAAGTTTTTCAGTATATCTGAAAAATTCTTTTTTCTTCTAAATTCAAATTTTCTAATCATTAAATATGAACTAACTACATCAAATGGGGTGGGACCTTGTGTTGAGGTATATAACTAAGAGAAAGCTTCAAAGAATTTCCAAATACATCTAATATTTTATCAGCTAACATCTTGTAATGTTACTAT
This sequence comes from Cecropterus confusis, assembly GCA_018251515.1. Classification (NCBI taxonomy): domain Eukaryota; kingdom Metazoa; phylum Arthropoda; class Insecta; order Lepidoptera; family Hesperiidae; genus Cecropterus; species Cecropterus confusis. The sequence continues at coordinate 3,682 of DWTU01000190.1, read as the reverse complement.
TCGTCGAGGTAAATAATTCAAAGCATGTCATTAAATAACTTTTAAATCATCGACTACAATACATCTAATATCTAATCATGGAGGCTTCTACGATAGCTTTAACGATTCTCAGCTTATAATGGCAGCAAAATCTGTTAAATATTATCAACCAAGAGCAAAATAATTATCACTAGTTATAGAATAGTATAGAAATTGAAGCAGTTAGTATATGTATTATAAGTAAAAGATATGCATATTTATTGCAAAATTATGTATTTCATATTGTATGCTTTTAGAATACTATAAATCATTTGTAACAGGTGCTTTGGAGCCTAGCGGATTTCTGAAGTGTGAAAGTTGTGTTTGGAACACTTTCGAAGCGTCTGATCTTTCAGTAGTTGTCAATACTGCCACAAACATAATATTATTAAAAAGTATATAACTAACATAATACTGATGGGTATTATAAAATGTTATTTATCGCTGAAAAGTATTTATTTTACAATAAATTAATTCTCCCACACTATTACTACATTTACAATAAACTAATTTTGCAGTTCTTACTATTTCGTTAGGAAAAATTTAACAAAATTTGGCTTATTAATATCAAATAACGTTGATCTAGATGTATATATAAATAACATGTAACCGTTGTAAAAACAGCAGGAGCGGCGAGCAAGCGTATCAAAGCCAAGTGGTCACGAAGCGTACGTTGTCACAGTACGTCCATGTAACAATCACTAATAATAATTTTAATCACTGAACGAATTAATATCCTACTGTGCTATAATAATATATACTATTAATTTCAAAACTAACTGTAATAACAAAATATACTAAATTCTTATGTACACAGATTATATAATTTATACAAAAATGTATTGTATGTTTTAAGTATGTTTCAATTATATTCATTTTCCGATAAAAAAATTCGATGTGTAACTCATTCAGTGATTACGGGGATGAAGGTCTGGGTATTGTGTATGTATGTGACGTGCTCTTGTATTTGCGGCTCGCTAAGCGCTTTGCTTCTTTCTCTAAGATCTCTATCTGGTTTATTTCTTACAATTTTCTTTGGTACTCATTGAAGAGGGTAGTGTATAGGACTTTTTGGTATGTGTTCGAGTCTATACATAAGTGGTAGGTCAATTAAGGAAAATCTATACAATTATTATATTACTCTGTAAGATATATGAGTTAATTACATAAGTGGGTACGTAGTTTCATTATTTTCTTTTTGATTTATTAAAAAGGTATTGGAGAATTGTATGAATGTTGACATGTGTGTAAGGGTAACCGAGTGTTGATCGCAGGTGAAGGGCCTGCAGTTCCCGGGTTGCCACGACGCGAAATACTGTCGCCTGGTGCTGCACCGCTCCAAGCTTCTCATGAAACCGGTCAGTGACAACCCTAAACTCCACCCACTTTACGGCGTCACCCTAGCTCGAACGCGCACCGCCTACTCTAGCTCGATGTTGATTTTTTTATGTTTTTGTTCCCTAATCTGTTTTCTTCATACTTGATTTATTTTCTGTTCCCACCAGGCCGGTTTGGTCGCCTTGTTTTTTTATTCTTTACCTATTTGGTTTTCATTCGTGCTATATTTAAACATCATTACTCGTTTTTTATGTTACCCAAATTGTTCATTCTGGTAGTGTTTTTTTTTTCTTTCATGCCATCGATCCGTTCTGTAGGTTTTATTTTCTGGTAGTATATTACTGTCACCGCTATGTTTGTGCTCGCTATGGATGTCCTTTGTTTAACGTACTTTTGTTTTTAAGCGTAATGTAGTACATCGTTTTTCTGGTTTATTTTTTGGTAACTATGACATTTATGATTTATTTTTATTTATTTAATTATTATCAATTTACAAAGCTGTGTTATTGTAGGTATTTCTTAATTTATTATTTTATGTTTAGGTGCTGAAACACAAAATAGACAATATCAAAAGAATGGCGGCGCATCCTTCACAACCATTGTGTAAGTTGATATATAAGATTTTCAATAATTTGGACATTATCCATATAATGTACGACACATTGAAGATAATTCAGATGAGGAATGAAAGACATAATTTAATTTACGATTTACTATTTAACACAGCGATATATGCTTATCATATCATGACAATATTTATCTTAATAAATCGCCAACCAATATTAAAAGGTATTTAAATGTTTAGATTTTATCAGATGTCATGTCGTTATCTACGAATATCTTTCATTAACTGTAATGACAACAAGAGTGCCGCTTGAAGTCAATCGCATAATTTGCTTTATAGAATTTAAGTAAGCGGTTACTGCCGCTTGTGGACATCCGTAATCACACTGCACATTAAACGAGAGTTGTACCTGAGGTCAATAACGGATACGTTGCTACTCCTAAGGACTAAGATGGTCGCATGGTATTTAGGTTAGCTGTCATCGTCTCTTCTAATGAATCATAAACGGCTTGTTGCCGGTAACTACCGTAATCCGTACTGGTTTTACCAAAATTTGTAGGTAGGACTATCCGGTCGAATTCAACAGATTCCACCATCTTTTGTGACGGTAGTACCATACACTCAAACCGTATTGATTTTACCTGATGGTATTACCGTCTTTCATCTGTCACTTACGTCGTCATTTCACACCAATTCAAACCCACAAATAAATCATCCACATCTGGCATTTCACACCAGACCTGACCGGCGGCGCGGACGGCTCCGTCCAGCTGTGGGAGTGGGGCCACCCGTACTGCGTGTGGTCGCCGCGCGCGGCGGGCGCGTTCGCGAAGGTGACGCGCGTGCGGTTCTCGGAGTACGGCAACAAGTTCGCGGCGGCGGACGCGGACGGCACGCTCGCGCTGTGGCAGCTGCACCCGCCCGCGGGCGCCGCCAACCAGCCGCACGCCTCGCCGAGACCGTTCTTTGTGAGTCATGTAGCCGCCGCTTTGCGTCGATTACCGCACAATTTTAAATTTAACATTTTCAAGGTTTTATTTTACACATTCATAAAAATTTCGCACTTGGCAAGCGTGTGGACTATGGCCTAAAACTGTCTCAATCTGAGAGAAGACGTGACTAGCAGTGGGACAGTAATGGGTCGACGACGACATAAACATATATATGCATGACAAATAGATAACCTTTTGCCTTTGGGAAGTCGGTTAAAAAGTGCCTAGAATTGAAAACTTGGTGCTCTGTCTATATCGTGCTTAGTAGCGTCTTCATATATTTTTATTATTTTAAATTCATTGATTGAAAAGATAATAACAAAAACCATTGTTCCATTTTTACTTAGCTCTTCTGTAAATTTATACTTACAATTCTCTAATCAAAGCATCAATGTGTGTCGAATGCACATGTCTTATTAGCACTAGTTTCATATAGAACTTCGAATAAGTCTATAAAAATTAAAAGCTAAATTAAAATGTGCGAAAAATTCAATTGATATGATTTACAATACTCAATACAGATAGTAATTAAACGAAATACAATTAAACACTTCACACTCATAACAAACAAACACTTTCTACAATCATTGCCCCACAGTAGGATTTCATCTATGTCGTGGGTGCCATGGACACATAAAGACGGAAACACAAACACCCAGACCCAGAACAGAAATCTAAATTCATCATTGAGATGTCTGTTTGGCCGGGGATCGAACCTGGGACCCACTGCATGCAGACCAGTATGGTAACTGTTCCAGCACGTGGGTTG
>DWTU01000189.1:0-20682 GCA_018251515.1 Cecropterus confusis | reverse complement strand
TGCCATGGACACACAAAGACGAATACACAAACACCCAGACCTAGAACAGAAATCTAAACTCATCATTCAGATGTCTATCTGGTCGGGGATCGAGTCACGACCCACTGCCTGACAGACAGGTCTGGTGATGCTCCACCACGTGGGTCGTGAAGCTTGATTTACCATCTTATGTTTCGCTATCAATAAACTGCTCTTTGTGAATGTGTTTACATAATTATTTAAATAATGGCTTTATTAAAACTTGAGCTATGCTTTATTGACAAGTGTAAAATTGCATGTGATATTTAGACAGTGATCAATTTAGATTTCTTTTTGCTATTGTTATTTAGGGAGAGATTATTTTACAATGTAATATTTTAATTTAGTGGCATAATCATTCATCTAGACACTAGGACGGTAGTGTCTGAATAAAGCTTAGGGTTCAGCCAAAAGAACCTTTTCTAGCAAGAGCCAATATTGAAGGAACTATAACGAGTGTATGACTTTGTGATGAAGATGTTGAAGCACAGGGGTAAACGTGCACTCCTTTGTGGGTTTGGTCGTCAATTGTTCAAACACAACTCATATTATTTCAAATGTATTCATTAGTGACATGTAGCAAAGTAATTCTTATCAGGTCTAGAAGTCATTCACAATACAATTGTTATAATACAACAAAATTTTGAAAACTCGTATGGCAAAGTGGTTGTCATACATGTCTGACACTCAGTCGGTCCTGGGTTTGATCCCCGGCCAGACAGACATCTGAATGATGAGTTTAGATTTCTGTTCTGGGTTTGGGTGTTTGTGTATTAGTCTTTGTGTGTCCATGGCACCCACGATATAGGAGTAAAATCCTACTGTGGGAATATGAGTGTAGAAACAACATAAATCTTTATAAAGAATTTTTTCTTAATCATTAAAATTTTTATGTTTTGCCAATTTGGAATTAAGTTTCTTTAGGTTTTTGAACCTTCGGCTTCAGCCAAAAGTTGTGATGATAACCGATTAATCAGCTTCGGTCATAAAACAACCTTAGGTCGGACACTAAGGAGACATAAAAATTCGTAGAATGTTCCTCCAATATGGTGGAATATATATATAGTATAAAGGTGGAAAAAGTCAAGTACTCCTGGTTTAGTAGTATTCAATAGTTTACCATACACTGGCACCATTAAGCAATAATTACAAAATTTATTTTTTTACCTATGTACAACCTTTTTTAAATGCTCCTGTCTATACACCTATGTATATAGGATTGTTGGTATTGCCTTGTATATTTTCCTTATCTTGACTGTGTCCCAGCTTTGATAACAATTTTCTTTGACTTTATAGTCCTATTGCAGCTTTATGAAATCACTTCATTATTTATTGGAATTTTATATGCCTATAGGTATGTTTCTCAGTCATAGGCCTGTATTATATATTTCCTTAACATGGCTGTAATTTTATTAACCCTCTCCTTAAGACCAATATCTATTCCATGTTAAATAAAAATGATTTCCTACATAGGATTACCTGTCACTGCATTTATAACACCATAGATAAAACGGCTTACGTTAGGGTTTAAAAGTATCTATAGCACCAACTATCTGTTAAGCAAGGTCGCTTGATACAACTACACACGACTGACTAGTTTTATGGCGTTTTGAAGTGTGTGTGGCATAGAACTAAAATATGGTCTGGAAGGGTTAACCTCCCCCTTAACCAATGACATCAGGTGGCAAAAAATGGTTGACTATTTTCTGCTATTTCTTCTGGTCCCACACTTTCAGAAGAATTTGTCTGAAATTGGTTATGAAATAAAACAATGATCCTGTTGAAATATTATTTTGTACAGAAGGGGGTTGCATACTGCCAACCTTCCCTTAAATATGCCTATTTCTTTCATATTTTGCCTATAACATAATTTTAGCCAATTACAATATCAATGAGCTAAGCTCTAAATGTCAAATTCTTCCATCATTGTGTTCATAATTTAATTTTACGTAACATATTTACTGGGCTGTGATTTATCTATTTATGTATATTTATTATTCAGTGGAAGGAATATTCTAGTCATATTGCTTTATCTAAAGAACCATTCATAACCATGTAGACATAAAGGTATGTCAAGTATTGTAGAAAGGGTAATGCCATTATAATTTTGGTAAAAAAACAAGGAAAAGAGTAAAAAATACACTGAGTAAAACATAAGAGATCAATTAAGATTAAAAGCATGAACATATTAGCATATTTATGTATTTGTGTGAGCATCACATGCATATAATAATGATTGTATAATAGCCACAGTGTGGTTTCTTTTACTGCCTAGGCAAGCCACAATAAAATAGTGCAATAATCTCAAAACACAATTCCTTCATCCATAAATGGTTGTGATAAGAGTGTTGCTATTACCATGCTTATAAACTGGCTCCAATTGTTATTTCAATAAACATTTGTTGGTTGTTTCAACTGCCATTCCTGTTATGGTTGATAAATTACTTGGTATTGAAATTGTTGTTTTAACAGACATAAAGATTACTATATAATTTGTGATACTTATTTTAATAATATTTAATTACCTTTTTTTTAAGTCACTTGAATTAACTGGTAATAAGGCAAAAACTTATTTATTTAAAATACTTAATTAAAGGATTTTTATGACATTTATTTCTCACCGTAATTACTGCTTATGGGCGGTAAAAAGAGAACCTTAAAAGGCATTGTGCGTCTTTCTTAGTTTTTATAACCGAACATCGCCAAGTAGGGTCTGGTGTCCTTAGAGTTAAAACAACATTTTATACATTAGTAATTTATTTATTATTATTAACTTTTTTACATCATCCACGGGAGCAACCCTTATAGAAATGTTAAAAATCACTGTACATCAACTACTCCCATTGGCTCAGCTGGTCCCTGGCTTGGCCTTGAAATATAATTATTTCCTTCCCGTCGTAACAAAATGAAACTGTGACAGTGGGAATGCTACGGGTGCTCGATTTTCAAAGGTTTTACAATAGACGAAAACCAATGGATCCAGGATATTAAGATTTTCTATTTCTATTTCAGATCAGATAAAATTATAAGACTTAGCATAATACTTAATATTGATTGACCGTTGCTATTTAATATTAATCAGTAATAATCAATCATCATGAGATAGCATGGAGATGAATTTTGTAGTTTTTTCTGTAGCATAATATAGAGTGTGGTTGCCAACTCACTAATATTTGTGAGATACAGTAACGCATCTATGACTGACTTCTGATAGAAGTCTGTTCCATATGTGTGTCACTGACAGCTTCCCATTAGGTGGATTGCATGCTTGTTTACTCGTCATGTTGTTCATCTATCTACAATCATCGTTACCCAGTATCAGCCCACTGCTGGACATAGGCTTCTCCCGATCTTCTTTTTTTGATCTTTGGGTCCACTTTTCCAGCTCTCATCTACACTAAAATTATGTACTCCGACTTATTTGAGTCCTCACTGAAAGCCCGTTGATAAAAATCCAAGTTACAAAGATATTCTAAAACAAGCACTTATTAATAATGTTTGTCTTATTTCTTCCAGGAGCACGTCGTTTTTTGGCATGTTCACGAACAGCAGCCAGCCGCGGACACGCAGCAACAGTATGAGCTGCAGCCCCAGCAACCTATTGGCACCTATCGTAGCTGTAAGTGATTATCTAACTATAAGTTTTTGTTAAACTTACCTTGCTACGCCCTTCCTAGAGGGATAGCGAAAGAAAAGGAAAGATAGCAATAGATAGCAAATGAAAAGATAGCACAAGAAAAGAGTTTTTATGTTTATTCATCGGTATTATTCAATGGTAATGCAAATTCCTAACAAACACGGACTTTTTCATTAGATATTTGCATAAAGTTGGAAGCCGCGTGGCGCACCTCTCAAATAAAGACGCCTCTTCCTGCGGTTTTCATAAGATAAACTTGTTGGCACAGGTGTATATAAAGGGTCAGGGTTAGGTGGTACGGACTTCTTTATGTTTTCTGTTGATTTATTAATAAAATTATAAATCTGTAGCTACGCTCATTTACAAAGGGTTAATACAAGTTCGGCAGTAGCATCTGCTGCTTGCTATGTTGTTACATGAATTTGGTGACCACACGCAGTGAGATGCAGTGTCTACAGCATGGTTCTAGGGTTGGGGAGTATTTGTATTTGTAGGCATATGTCCAGCAGTGAACGTTTGAAGGATAGATCTTACGAGTATACGTCCATTAATCTTATATGAATTATATTAAAGTGATTACCTGATCTATTAAGTTCCCCTGTTTTACATAAATTTATTTTCTTTTTGCAGTATAGATTACGCTACCGTTTCGCATATTTGTACGATAAAGAAATATTTCTCGCCTATACATACCATTATCAATAGATACATTGCTTTTACTCAGATAATTGTCACCGACATTTTTGTGCGGTTATCACATTTTGACTGATACCAAACCAATGTAGCTCAACAAATATATCTAAAACGAATTGTATGTATGTTTATATTGCTGTTACATGTAGAAGTGATGATTTTATCTACAACTTATACATATTTTATCATACTTGCATATTCTAAATCAAAATATACTAATAAACGAGATGATATTGTTATTCCAGTTATTCCAGCATGTTTTCACGGAAAGATACAATTTCAAATTAGAGGGCCCCTAATGTAACTATCTGTATCGTAAACAATAAACAATTGCTATAATTGAAGCCTGTATTTGAACTTGCTAGAACTCTTTGTGGTTTGACTCCGAAAGCACCACCGCACACCTATTTCTCGCTAATAATAGCAGTGTTATGCGTTGCTGTGTTCTGGTCTGAAGGGTGTGGTAAGGGAGACATGCTCTTCCGAGGCATTCTATTTTAGGTGACACTTTGATCTTTGATCTTAGGGTTGATTGCAGATGTCCATGGGCGGCAGTTGCCACTTACCATCAGGTGGGCAGGCAGCAAGCTCGTTTGCTACTTCAATACTATAAAACAAATTCATTCCTTTTTTATTTTATAAAGAAGGTTGTTTCCCTTCTACTAGATTCTGCCTGTCCGCATAAGTCTCTTTAAAATTTAGTACGTAGCACGTTTAACTAAGTGCATATATTTTAAGGATTAGCGTCATTCCGCCATTATTAGTGATCGCCGGTCTTAGTGAAGATGAAATATAAATTAACTAAAATAAATTACTTATAAAGTAATGATAGCCTGATGAAATTTAACCTCTCACGACGGAGCTTCAGTTTTGAAACCCTATGCGACATTTGAATTACAGAATCACGCGTTATATCTGTACTATATATTAATTATTAGTTGTTTTAACGCGATGTTATGTTCAGGTCAAGTCTATTATTCCTTCTATTACAGTTCTATTAATCCGTCCATAAATTTTAAATTCCCCAAGTCTGCCTCCACAGTTTAATGACCTTTTGATCTAAATCTTACATATAAGAGGAGACCCGTGCTCGGATGTAATGGTTTGAATCTCTTGGCATCAATAGAAAATTTTGTACAGCATCTAAATTAAAACTTATTTTTTGAGGAACCACTTATATATCTCAAATCTCGAAAGTTTATTATTTCTGGAGGACATTTGTCGTAATCGTCACGCAAAAAAGCGTAAACGCCGTAATTTACTTTTTGTAACTTGTATTTAAGTAAATTCTGTTTGTTTTTCTGCATGCCTGATATTGCAATTGCAAGGTACCACCGTTACATCGACATAGGCTACCGCGCTGGCCTGGCGAATTGGTAGACTTCACACACCTTTGAAAACTTTTTTTTATTTTTAGAGAATTATCAGGTGTACAGGTTTCCTCACGATGTTTGCCTTCACCGTAAAGCAGTGATATTAAATTTCTAATACGCACATAACTTTACAAGAATCAGTGGTAAGTGGGGTTAGAACCTCAGACCCTTGATTGAGAGGCCGAGTTCCAACCATTGCTATCACTGCTACTGCTACTACAGCTACTTCAACATTAATAAACAAGGATTTTTTTAGGATGGATTTTTTGATGACATATTTTTTAAGTTAGGACACTTACTGGAAGAATGGGTTATATATTTTTTTGTTTAACACAAAATATGTACATGTTATAGTATTTTAGAATCTTTGCTAAATGGGCCATCTTTTGGGCAGACTTGCCTTGTCAGCTTAGTGAAAAATATTATCAGTATGAGTAGTCTAATTTGAGAAATAGAAAATTAAAAATACGTGAACGAACGATATTTAGTAATTTTTCTAAGTATTTTTTTATTATTGGATCTTCTTTGATATGAAAGTAATTGGCGTAGCTACTTGAGATTCCGTAACAGTAAAAAAACAAATAATTAAAAATCTCTAGCTATATTGCCAATTTTTTTTAAATAGCCAAACCGAAGCTAATATCGATCATCGATGATTTGTTTACTGGGCTCGCCATTATTAGGCCTTTCCCCTGTTCTCGGCTTATTGTCACGTTCTGGGTCACTTTGTATATATACCACATTGTTTTCTCAGTGAGTGAATTGTAAAATTCTAAACGGTAGATAGTAAAGATATTAAACCATTATGTAAAAAAGAAAATGCTACAAATTTCCAGAACACATGCAGCAGGCGGTTAACGCCCCGTGTGAACCAGCTGCGCGCTGAGGAGTGTGAGGCGGTGTCGAACACGCGCGAGGTGGCGCACGAGCGGGACATGCACACCGCCATGCAGATGGGACAGTCCTACGAGGACCTCACCCTCGTCGCCAATTCGCCCACCAGGATACCCAGGTGACTACTTTATGGGTGGACGTTGAAGATGATGGAGTAGTTCAATAGTGTGGTTCCTTATAGTGTTGAATTACCAATAACCGATGGAAAGGTCCTCGAATGGAGACCACTAGGCAAAAGAAAGGTCGCACAGGGAATTACCCGGATCCGGTGGACCGACGACCTGAAAAAGACAGTGGGAAATTTTTGGATTCAGAAGGCACAGGACAGATTAAAATGGCGCCATTTAGAGGAGGCCTATGTCCATCAGTGGACCTCATAACACTGATGGATATGATTAAGTTTTGCTTTTTTCTTGGTTAAAGGGTACGGCAGAGACACGGCTTTACAAGGATTTCTAGTATAGTACTTGGATCTGTAGCCGTATCCCATAAAAGTAATAGTAAGCATATGTTCTGTTGTGAAACACCTACTTGACGTTTCTACCTTTTCTTAGTAGGTAGTGATGCATTTAAAGTCGTTTTTAATCAGAAGTTCAATTCTGTTCGAGGTCAATTAGGATGTCCATAAACAGTAGTGAGCACTAATTAACGACAACAAGCTTTTATGTTTCTATTTGTTATTTAATTATTTTGTTGAAAGGAACTGCGACAGTTTTTACACTACTTGATGGAATGATTCATGAAAGATTTAAGTGTACTTATTTATTAAAATTTTATAAATGCGTGTGTGAAAGAGTAAAAATTTACATATATCTCTACAAACTTCCTTTTTTTATAATATTATTAGTAAGATTAGTAACATTACAAACTTCTCAGTGTTATATTGATGTTTAAAATGTAAGCTTGATTAAGAACATGTAAGTATGATTGATTAGACACATGTCTCTGAAAAGTAGGTTATAAAGAAATAAAAATATGAAGGTGAATAAATTGATCTAGATCTAGATCTAGATGTCATTGAATGGTTTTTTTAGAAACAAGCATATCGGAAAAATAAACATAAAATCGATGCGATTTTATCAGTTAACTTGACAACGTGTTTTTTTATCATTAATTGGCCTATACATCCTTAGTGGGATGATTTGTTCAATATACTCGTATTGTTCATTATAAAGAGGGTTAAAAATTACCAGTGTCATGATTTTTGGTAGGGAGTCGACCACAAGGTCGGGGAGTTTCGAAGTAAAATTAAAAAAATATAAACTAGCAGTTCTAAGTATAGTGTGTCTTGCATACAAGTGGTTCGTTGATTATTATTAAAAAAAGATGGTAAAATATTACCTTTTTTTTAAATAATATTTGTTTAAAGTTCGTAGTGTTGAACCCGTGTTCTGGTACCGTCAGTCACACAACAAGCGGTCCTCTCGGCAGGTTCTCCCCGGTGGTATCCCCGTCCCCCACCAGGAAGTTCACGACGCGGCGCAGCCTGTCCCCGATCGCGCTGCGCGCGTCCAACTTCAGCCCGGTGAGCCGGCCGACCGCGCTGGCGGGCAAGCGGCGCGGCGACGACGGGGACCCGCCCGCGTGCAAGCGGCTGTGCACGGGCCGCGCGTCGCCCGGCACGCCCGGCACGCCGGACTCCGACTCGCTGGACTGCACCTTCCGCCCGGTGTCGCCGCGCCCGCAGCCCATGAGCGAGGGGCTGGACGGCGAGAACCACAAGGCCGGCGATCCCAGCTAGTGCCCGGTCCGCGGGGGCGGTCGGGACGTTTTTGATTGCCTTGTCCGTGCGCGTGTGTTATGGCTAGACACCGGTTGTAGTAACGCTGCTATGTTCTGGTCGGAAGGATGTGGTGAGGGATACTTATCGAAGCGTTCCAAGATAATCCTTGAAGGTAGTGACTAGGCGTGTGCGAATATCGTTACGATCGAATATTAATTCGATTCGGAACGAATAATTCGTAAGTTCGAATTATTCGCTCATCCCTAGTGGTAACTCACCTGTGACTAACTCAGTTAAAACTCCTCGTATCTGAGGTCGATTACAGATATCCATGGGCGGCAGTGGACATCACGTGAATTGTACGCTCGTTTGTTACTTCCATATTAAATGAAAAATATATGAGTTTATTGTGTCGCCCACTCTGTTGGATCTGTAAGGCGTAATCCAGAGATGAAATAACGTTGCTTTATCCCATTCACTACATAACAAAAATGTAATAAACTCACAAAAAAACGTTTCTTTGCAAACAACTCCATAATAACATACAAACGTATAATTGGTAATCAAAAATGGCCTGATCTGGTACAAATAATACCTAGATTAAGATATGACAAGGCTCGCTGTGTGCTTCGAGAAGCCGCTGCTGTGAAAAGTGTAGTTAGTTACATCTTGTCACAGCGACCGCTTCACCTACCATCGCCGGTATGGAGTCCAATGTATTCCTTTGACTTGTCACAATTGATTTGTTACATATTATACATATTACAGATTTCAATGAAAACGAAGAGATGAAAATTTATGTAAACTAGACGTTTTTTTTTTAATTTCATGCAATAAGAAAATATCAATTGATTGTTGACGAGTTATAGAGATGTCCATTGGCGTTTGTTCCGGTGCATCCGTAGCCTGTGGCATCTAGTTCCTAATAGTGAACTTCGGGCGTAGTTTAGTGTAGGAAGAGCGTGCCCTATTAATAGCCAAAGCATCCAAAACTTTATTGTAAATATATCATATTAGGTGCGTCTCGACGCGTATTGTATATAGTTATAGCGTGTAAGTGAATGTAGCCATTATTTTTGTTTTAAGCCCATTAGAGGACTAAATGTCCTTCATTCCTCCCGCCTCGATGAAAGTGTAGCGTATTAGCAAAACGTTAGTGGCGCTGGTGTCTTTAAATGAACTTTGTTATAAATGACGCATATCACTAGATGGAACAAAAACGTACGAGATCTAAACAGTGAAATCTTTCTCAATAACTTGACTTCAAAGAGGAATCACAACCTACATATACTTTCGATAATTGTCTTACTCGCAGTAAAGAATGACGTCATTCAAAAATATTTTTTTTTGCAAAATGTAATCTGATATTATAATTATACTAAAGTCAAGAGTTGTTTATTTTTTTTCTTTTCCATCTAGTGAAATGGCCCATGTTTATTCGTCGATTATATTTCGAAATTAAAGTATGAAACTAAACGAAGTATTTCTTCAATTTTGTATTACCTAATTCGTATAGATATTAATATTTACGTGTGTATTTAGCGCCGACGTTCTGCTGTATTTATTAAGTTCATCCTTTAGTTTTTTAAACCATGTATTGTTCATTGCATTGTGTTCATTATTCACGTGGAATAAGTGAGCTGTCGATTAGGTATACCATATTGGTACATCCATTGAATGTTAGTTATAATTTATGTTCGTTCGAAATATTTTGTCAAATATGCAGTCGACATAAAAATATATATTTCTTTAATTTCATGTTTGGTTTGTATTGTCTTCATTTTTTTTTCAATTAGTACCTATTTGAACAGCATTACATTTAAAATAATTAATTCAAACATTTCTTTTGACGACACGCGTGGCGGAGCGGTCACCATACCGGTCTAAAACGCAGTGGGTTCCGGGTTCGATCCCAGGCCAGACATCTGAATGAAGAATTTAGATTTCTGTTCTGTTCTGGAATTTAGATTTGTGTTTGTGTATTCGTCTTTGTTTTTCCATGGTACCCACGATACAGGAGAAAAACCTAGTGTGGTGCTATGAGTGTAGGAGTTATTATTATTTCTATATGGCATACTTGTGTAATATACACCAAGAAACAATTTAAGTTTACATGACCTGAATGGTTAACTAATAAATTGTAAAATCAAAATATCCTATCATATGAAACCCACTATACTTGTGTGATGAGTAACTTCTTTACAAACGAGAACATTAGTGATGTACTATTGAAAGCAATTCACTTGCTGAGGCTCCTCTGACCGAGTAATAGTTACTTGGCAGCTTCCAATAGGAAAAGATTCATAGTACGCATTTGAATGGAAATATTTTAAGAAATTATGATGACTGACGATTGATAAGTTAACGCCCTAAGTATATAAAGACCATGCCAATACGCTTACCTTGTAACACAAAACTGCTCAAATAGCTACATATCCTGTTAAATATCATTTACTTTTCATACAAATTAATACCAATAGAATCTATACGTAATGTTTTTATATTCATCTAATGCATCAAACAAGCTACCGTTCATAATCTTTATGGAATAAAATAAGACTGGTACCTATTTTAATTCACGCACACTATATTTTTATATATTTGTGATTGATTTGGGACAACTATTAAATATGCGATGTTAACCCACTTCCTGCGTCGTTTTTATCATTTACTAGCGAAACACGGACATTTATTGAAATGACCATGTTTCGCTACGAAACATAAATAGATGCATCTTTAAAAAGTGCTAAGTATCGAAATCAAAAGTAGCCTATAAGTTGACCAGGTAAATAAGTTGCATCCATGCAGTTCTTGCGTGTTTGAGTATGAAATAGACACACAGCTAGTACTATTATCCGTAGCTAATACTATTATCATCGCAGCTAAGACCAGATTCATGCAGCTACGTCTTAAAGTGCATATATTTAGTGGCCTGTGGCTAAAATGTTTGGAATATCTTTCTAATAATTTTATAGCGAGAAATATTATTAACAAAAAAAAATCGATAAATTATGACAAAAAAGCAGCATGGGAAGAGCCTTTTGGGTACTGGGTAGTCAATATTGCAAATATGCAGATATTAAAATGAGACATGTAAGCAATAACAAAAATAACTATTGTCATGGCACCATAAGCTCACGAAACGAGTTGCCCTTTATCCGAATTTGCAAAATTGCATTGTGCTAGGAAGTGGGCTAATATGATTGTACTTATTATATTTATAATGTTTTCTGTAAATGTTAATGCAAATATTAGCAAGGATACACATACAAACATACATATTTATTATACTCTGTAGTCGACTGTATATATTAAATAAGTATACTTGCGTTTGTAAGAATTAACTTTGCGATATATTCGTGTAGCCAATGTGGAGGAATTTTAGTCTTTGTGCAAGCACAATATTAATAAAACTACATATACATTGAAAGTAAGTCTTATGATTAATTTATTAGTTATAACAAATTAATTTTTGAGGCTACTAAATGTCGCGTTCATTAATTTGTCTATTTAATCTGTCGTTACGGTTTGTATAAATAGTTTTGAATGAAATCATCAATTTTATAGCTTCTTTATTATAAGCAGTTATTCATTGGCAAGTTAATCTATAATTTAATCAAGAATCAGTTTTAGTTTTGTATTAGGTTCAATAAATATAACTGAATAAATTAACTCTTAAGATTATTAATAAATATATTATTAAAACAGGATACCTAAATTAATAATTTAAGCAAATATGGTATTTTTTTTTTGTATATTATTTCACTATCTTCATTGTATACTATTAAAATAATATTGATTCTTGTCAAAATCCTAAATTATCTTAACGCAATAATCCGCACTATAGATTATAATTTGCGTCTTTAAGGGCAAAATTATCGCAATAAGAAAAGCATTTAAACATGAAAATAATGAATTGATTAGGCACTAGACAAATAATAAATTATTATAATCTGATCATTGTAATTATAGTAGCATTCAATGGCGAGCAATGCGTTCTAATGTAATGTATGTGAATATCGGTATTTTTGTAATTTGCAACTAATCTTACACGATTGTCGTCGTTGACGAATATGATTTGAAATTTAGGAAGTTTGTCCAAATACCTCAAATACACTGTATGAGCTGTTATAAAGTGCATTTTGTTTGTTTATGTATATAGTTAATGTGAAGGTAATGTGAGATGTTACAATTTGGACATGTTTAACCTAAATATTGTTATATTTCATGTGCTTCAGCACTAAAATTAACGTGAATATACAGGAGCCCATCAATGAATATAATAATTTGTCTCCTGTTAAAACTGGCACACATTTTAGTAAATACTTTTTGTGGTAAGAAAATAATGATAAGAATTAAGTCCATTATTTTTTACTTTTTATGTATACTTTTCATCTTTTCTCAAATAGTACCCATTGTTGTATCAAATAACATCAAGTGGTTGACCGGTTGAAGTGGCGCCATTTAGGGGAGGCCTATGTCCAGCATTAGGCCTCGAAAGGCTGGATGGACGAATGCTTATAAATATTTTATTATTAAGTTACATCATGTTACATAATTATGAAGCTATTATGAAAGGTAATATTGTTATATTAAAATGCTGTGCTTGGAGAAGATATTATTAGCACTAAAATTAAAAGCATAAAAAATATTATTCATTATTTTTTTAAAGTGTTCTTATATGACTAACTATAAATTAATGTAATATAGTGGTTATTAACAATTAAAATTAACATTGAAAATTACTACTATTTCCGTAACCAAGTTGTATCATGATCATGATATATCTCGGTCATGCCGCTTTTCTCAGGAGGCACAGAATTTTATCGGGTTAGACCTGTAACTTTTCCTGGTATTATAATATAAACTAATGTGTTGTGATTATAAAAATGTTAGAGCGGAATGAATTTTCGAAACCATTCGTGTTCCAATATCGTTATTAGATCGTTTACTCATGTGTTTTCCATGAGTAATTCGAACGTGTCCAATTTGTACAAGTCTACACACCCAATCCACGTGTACCTATAGTGTAGTGGGTACGTTTTGTATCTTTTGTACGGCCGGGAAGCCCGCTCCCGCGAACTACCATTTTGTTTTCAATTGTGATTAAATCACATTCATAAAAATTGTTTGATTGTTTCCTTACCTACCTATTGCGATGCGATTTTTACTACACTTATTCCTGTCGCGCAAATGTACGCCTGCTTGGCTACGCGACGTATACTGTATGTGTTTGTATATGATAAGATGCAATTGGTACTCTTGTGGATCAGAATCGCCCGTTTATACAAACCACCGCGACACAAAAAAAAATATCTAGAGTTGACCCAATGGTTCCATCACAATATGTATGTTTGTATACAACTGGGAGCACTGTAGGTGAAGTTAGATAAGCCCTTGTAAATTGAGTAAGTTATGTTAAATATCTTGTTTAGCTTGCAGTTTATCACATAACAATGCTATAAAATCTGATACCACGTTTACAAACCTATGACAGTTATATTCACAATGTAGTGAATTAAGTTTCAAACAACTAAATAAAGATAAATGAAAGCATATGTACCAAACCAAAATCACTTTTTATTTACAAGTCAGTTTTACAATATTAACCATGTAAAATTAGATGACAAATGATATTAAGAAAAACAGTTTTTAAAAGTGAAATTATTCTAAAACTTACCATTAATGAACAACATATTATAACATTCCAATATTTTGTACTCTTTAAAATGTGATAAATTACAAAACATAAGACAATGATGCGAATAATCTCACAATAATTACTATGTAAATTAATTATTAAAACATTACAAAAATCCATTAATAATTATATTAATTATAATTAAAATGTACTGTAGCAAAGTTTTCGAAACATAGTACAATAATACACATCGTATATAAAACTTTTGCCATCGGCGCGTGTAGACCCGACGTTAGCAAAAATACTTCACAAAATACATATGTATATAGTTCATGTTTTTACCAATTTCGTTTCAATGGAAGTCGATTCCAATTCCGATTTTATTACACATTTAATTAAATTGCTTAACCAAATTATTCCCTTAGCAGGTGCTATTACAAATCTAGACAATTTTGTAGAACATTATCTAAAACGTTTATATACAATTGCGACACAATACACACTATTTCTAATGAGGATGTACCGCTATGCCGATGAAATTGCAAATCGTTTTTATGTATTCGTATGACGAGTAAGCGTATGAATATGTGTACTTAGTATTTTCATGGATAAGTACATAGTCATTATCTAATGACTCAAACGAATCTTCGTTTGAGCATTATATTTGTACGAAAATCTGATATTTTTAAAATTTAAACATCGAAACTAGGTCGTGATTCAGACTGCCGTCAGTCATGAGATATACAAAAAAACTAGATCAAATCATAGGCACATGTTATAGCGATAATCCTCGAGCATGACAAATAAATACAACACAAAACCCTGTCAAGATACCCTATATTTTCTATAGGAAGACAGAATTATAAAAATAAATGCGATTAAGCAGCTATGCAAAAATTATGCAATCAATAACTGGATTACTGGAATATGAAGCGTATAACGCTTGTGCAGTGGCAAATGGGACTCGTGGACTGATCGCCATATAATTGAAAACTATTATATTTAGTAAAACTGCTAATTTGCAAATAAAAATATAAAAATTATCCCAGAAAAAACAATATTTAAGTATAACAAAATAAAATAAATTCAAAAAATTTAACATCAAAATTTGTAAGCGCATCACTCGCCAACGCACACGCGCCATCATAAATCTATTGAGGTCAAGACGTCCGTAAGTCGATCTGTTTTGGTTGGCTTTTGGTTTACTTTCACATCAAACAAAACTGGAGATCATTTCCACAGAAACTTGGTTTCGTTCGTAAAAACGAATATCTCCATTAACTTAAAGGATACACTCCTCGCGTCTCGGTGGTGATCGTAGGCTCGCCATACTAATTTATGGCACATTCAACTAAGTCGTAACTAGAATATAATCTAAGTGGAGGTATCAACATACCTGTGTTACAATTCGTCAACATACCTCAGTCTTTTAACGATATTCCACGAGTAGTAAATAAACATCTCGGCGAAAACGCACAGTCAGTGTCAAAAGAGATACATGCCCGATAAACTTAGTTTATCGTCTCAAAAACAATTTCAATAAATACAGAATAAGTACAATCGTAGACAAATGTTTTGTAAATAGAAATATTATCTAACCGAAAACTATACGAAATAATTTCTTGATTACTACTTAGTACCACTTTTGTGGCTGACCATGCGCGTTCCTATTGACTCGCGCCATGTCGCAGAAAAAGATAACAGCAATTGATATCTAGATTGGCTCTCGCTATATAACTTTTGTCTGCGTCCCTAAAAATTACATTACATACTTAAAATAAACTTTACGAAATGTCATATACAAGTAACTTAAAGTATAGTAGGAGAACCATTGTGGCACCTTACATACAAATTGGCACCAAAACCCTATTGCAAATTGACATCTAACAATAATTGTGTTGCACTCTGCGTATATACTACCTCTTACAAACAATTCTTAATACAAGGCAGTGGTCATGTTTGATACTAATAACTTGAAACATAGTGCTTTCCATAATTAAAGCCAAACATCTTAAAGCAACTTTTGGCAGTAGAGTTCCGGCGCAGTCGATTTTAGGACACAACATTAAATAACAAACAAGCATTCACTATTTTGGATAAGACTTCAGTTACACTCGTTTTCACGGCATTGGCATATAATTTTGTCCATTTTCGAGCATCAAAATTTGTCGTGTAACATAAGCCCTACGAGCACACAAGACACAAATAGGCTAAAAGATTTGGACCCACCTTAGTACGGTTTTCACAAAGTGTAAAGTGCCACGCGGCCGGTCTCAACTGCACAGTACCGAGTCCTCTACGAGAGGTACCTTGGCCACTTCGAAGAAGATCGTGTGCGAGTACTTGTTTCGCACAGTGCTGATTGCAGATTTGGGCTTTTTGTGGAGCGTCGCGTTTTGGGCGATCGCGATCGGGAGAATGTCTTTCAGTGTGTATCCTGGAAAGTAATATTTGTAACACTTATGAGTTTTTGGGAAATGATAATTGTTGATTTGAATTAACAACATTTTTTTTTAGAACGCATATGGGCAACCTACGATCAAACGTACGACCAGGATGCCGCTGGACCGTAAGTATTGACGTGAAGCATAGGCGGTGGCGGCAAAATGGCACTCACGCCTGGAATAATGCATTTTAGGGGGCAGGAAAATACCCCTTTTTTCGTTTACGTTTTTTAAAAGCAGCTCGCAATTACTCTACGCCTTTTTAATGTAATACCACCCGTGACAGCTTTGTACCTCGAATGGCCCAGCCCACGACTTCGTCGTCATCGTTAAATTTAGTGCGCAACTTTAAAAAATGTCTCCATTCTGGCTATCGACTATGAATACTATGATAGTACTTCTCTCTCTGTACTTTTTGATTAATTTTTCATTAGAAATGAAGGGCTTGAAAATGATTGTAAAGGCTCAAAAATCAGTGCCAGAAAGTATGCCAGATATTCTTCTAAAATGTTCTTATTTTGCCATAATAGTATCTCCGAGTAACGTGTGCGATATAGTCCGTTCGGTATATTTCAATGACCTGTATAGTATTGCAGCGTGGGCGTCCAGCCGCCGAGCGCCTTCATGCGCAGCGCGAGGTAGAGCGCGGCGGCCGCCATCTTGCTGTCGGAGTGCGCCAGCAGCCCGTACTCCAGCAGGCACTGCTCCAGCACGAAGCGCGCCAGCGTCAGCGTCGGCATCGACACGCGCGCGCACTGCCGATACAACATGTCGTGCTTGAGGCCTCTCGTTATCCACGATAACATGCCATCCGATATAATATACATATCCTAGTGCTCGTTTGAAAATATTGTCAGTATGCCTGGAGTTCGAAGTTCGGTTTTCTTAATTAATGTAATCAGGAATCTTCTAATCGATTAATCGAATATATGCCAATGTATAAATTTACGACAGTATGTTAGTAACGGAAATTAAAAATGCATACAGATGGCCTTGCACTAAGGAAAATGTATAATCTTGCATGATCAGTTGCCATAAGGGCAGTTATTCCGTAATAGTGTGTACTAGCTTATTTCCGCAGCTTCGCCCGTTTCGGTCGCGTTTATCACGATAATGAGTAACTCAAGTATTCATCCAGGTCACCCAATTGAGCGAAATACGACGACCAGTAGTTTTCGCGTGAAAAAACACATTCATCCTCTTAAACTTTCACATCTATAAAATTTGTAAAATTTACGCCCAACTTGATAACAACTTTTAACAGTATAAACTTAAATATAACTACATTCGATTGCACATTGTAAGCAAATACACAACATTACTACAACTCTAAAATTACTTGAATTTTAGAGTCACTGAGTAAGTACAGACTAAAATGAGGCTTTTTTTCTGCAAAATATTTGATGATATGTACCTACCTTATGAAAGTTCTATTTTTAAAGAGAAACCTATGCAAATCGAAAGATCCTTGCTACATTCCTCACCCTCGCGTATCTGCGCAGAAAGCGGTAGGAGAGCGGCACGCCCAGGTCGAAGTCCACGACGCGCAGTATGTTCATCTCCATGGTCAGCAACTGGCTCAGCGTGTACGCGCCGTCGCAGATGTACAGGAAATCATCCACTAGTGGCGGGATGCGCTCCTGCAAGACGCAAACAATACATTCATAATGAGATATTTACTGACTTATTTTTTTATTTTCAATAAATAAACAAAATTTTACTCTGTTTTTCTTATTATCAGAGTCCTTAGTGACCTTACATTGTTATGTACGTTGCATGTAGACGTTTCCTTTTACGGCCATACGGCAATATTTTTGATGGGCGAAAACGTAACTAATTCGTTCTAACACACATCACATCAATCAATATATCCCATATTGCTATGAAGACCTATAACCCTCTTGTAGCATTTGTAATGTTACCTATAGATTACTGATATACAATACATATGACAAAAGATTATACTTATATCCTCCAGCACCAGTTTCCTCCTATAATTGGGTTTTTGAAAAAAAAAATTATTGATTTTTTTTATGTATTTTAAAACTTTATTATTAATAATATTGATATTTAATGCAAAAAACTTAAAAAAAAAAATTTTTCAATTAATTATAAACAATTAAAAATTGATGAAATTTAAATAAAAATCACGTGACTATAAACGCGCCATGATTGGTCACCATAGTTGTGACGTCATAATGTTATAGCTATTTAATAACAGTACAGCGTTTACGGCTATTACACGTGACTAGACAATAATATTGAAAATTTATTCCTATCAACTGCATTGAGTGAAAACTAACATTATGACGTCACACGCGCTCGGGTTTGTTCGGGAGTTGTCGGCGTGTCTTCGGTACTGGATTCAAAAATTAATTTTTATTTTGAAATAACTTTTGAATTATTGCAAAAAAAAAAAATAGTTTTGTTATAAAACTAATATATAATCTTTCTATTTATCACAAAAAAAAATTTTTTTTCAAAAACCCAATTGTATAATTTAACTGTGATTTTTGGTTATGAAGTATGATTTCCTCTATTATTATTTTATTTTGACAAGTGCAAATTTGTATAAAAGTTTATCAAATTTGTTTTTCATAGACTTCAAACTTTATTTTGGTTGTTAATTAATTTTTTTTGGCAATCGGATATTGACGAAGAGTTACTGAAAAGTCTCCAACCGAAGGTATAGAACGTAATCTATAATTTTAGGTCCTGTTGATTTATTTTGAATTCTGCATTGTTGAAGCCTAGTTTGTATCGACATTATTCCGTATAGAAGTGCATTGAATCTTCAATGGTCTTGTCATCTACATCGTCTAAGGCAATTCATACGCGACTGCGTCCGCTATCCGCTCGCTAATGGTAGCAACCTTTTCTCAAGTGAGGGAGCGTGTTTTCCTACCTGACTCGATTTACTTCAAATGCTCGGTTTTCCTCCGACTTTTCCTGTGACGTATCGTGTTGTGTTCAATTGTGTGGAAGCCCTTGTACGTGGTGAAGATTTCGTGAGGTGGTTGGGGTTGCTTTCAAAGGATTCTTGTAAGCGACGAGAGTTTTCAAACGTTTTATGAGCAAATTTATAACTGGAAATGATATATCAATAGTTATTTCGAACATTCATGTTTCACTAAAAATCCTTGTTTTAGTGGTTACAATTTTTTTTTAATAAATATAATATACGGTTTTCATCTGTTATAATTATGTGTATCTAACATCTTTTATTCTAATATGCACTTAATTGTGCTTTTATTTGTGTTGGCACAACTAAGAAAAAATGTAAGAGAAATTATTTGCATAAATATCATACATTTCAAGTTAGTGTAAAATTTACTTAACAACAAATAGTTGTCAGAAAACTTAAATAAGCAAACTGTGGTTTCTATCCGTCTCCGTAAATGGCAAGTCACAAGCACCTGTTTGCTTCAGGGCAATAATGGAATTCTTAGGTGGAACTATGCACTTGAGAATCCCAGACGACTCTGGAACGTGACAGGGACGCGAGCCAGGCGGGGCAGAAGCTTTGATTTTAGATTTATCTTGAGTGGTCCTGATTTCCTGGTGCTTAATCCTGCTACTAGAAAATGTAATGGTGGTATATTTTTAGCAAGTAATTAACTAGAAAATGTAAAAGTTAATTTATATTTATAATTAATATTTATCACATTAATAAATATATGTATAGCGTAAAATGTAAAAGTGAAAAATACTTTAAGGATGGAAGGTTTTTTGAACTCCTTTATAAAACGAATGTGTAAGTCATTGGTCGAGTGTTCGATTCATTTGTATTCATCATTGATTTTAGAATAAATCTCGAATTTATAAATTTGTTAAGTGGTTCCGAATTGTCTATTGACACTAAAAACGTTTAGGTGCATATGTAATTGGAAAATGATACATACACAAGAATCCTTTGGTTAGAAAAACCGATGCTTCACTAAGCATGAGTATGGTACCATGAAATAAGTGGATTTATAAACATTTACTATGAACAACAAAAATTCGAGTATTAGGTAAAGATGTTTCAAAGAGAACCGAATCGGCTTATACAATATTGCTATAAAATTAATAAGTAAATGCCATTATCCATTAGGATTGTTATAATCTAAGTGCATACATTTCAAAAATGCTTCAGTACCATTTTATTGTTCGTAAGTACCTTTTGTTCCTAGTTGTATTAGTAATTAGTTGTTTGGTACATAAGGATTATTGTACTGTTCAAGTACTGTTGATTGGTGCATATTTTTTTTTGCTTGAGT
>DWTU01000188.1:0-20706 GCA_018251515.1 Cecropterus confusis | reverse complement strand
GACGGACAACGGAATCTTAGTAATAGGTCCCGTTTATACCACGTAAATTATATAAGTATATAATATCTAAGTAATCTAAGTACTAGTAATCTAAGTAGATTAAGATAAGCAATCCTATCTTTCAAGTTGGATCAAACCGCACACAGTGTGCAAAATTGATTGAAAGCGGTTCAGTAGTTTAGGAGTCCATAGCGGACAAACAACGTGGCACGTAATTTGTATCGATATAAGCTATCTTATCTTTTAAGTTGGAAAAAACTGCGCATGGTTTGCAAATTTGATCGAAATCGGTATAGTAGTTTAGGAGTTCATCGCGGACAAACAACATGACCCGTAATGTATATATTAAGATTATCCACATATACTAAATCATATATATACTACATATATCTTACATTGGCTATCTTAACTTAAAGGTAAATATAGAATTTGTAGGAGGTTTCGCGTGTAGGATGTTCGAAGAAAATATTGAAGGTGGATCTATTTTCTTAAAATAGCGTCTGATTTTACCTTTCCATAATAGGTTAACAAGATGCTGAAACATTCTTCAATAACATCATTTTAGAGAAATTGTTATGTAACGATGTGACTGAATTGTGATAGACCTAAAACAATTGCATTATTATGTTTCCTTCTAGTTTTATAATTTTATTAAATTATACTTAAAATTTTCATACTTAGTATCTTAGAAAATCCACGCATTTATACTATTATCCTGTTCTCGTGTACATTTTGCAGAAACTATTTAAATTAGAGTTAATACACTGGGCATTTTAAAGTACATATATCGACTACTAGTCGTGTCCCACGGTTTCACCCGCTACTACATAAGAAAAAAACAAACAGCGTGATTTTATATAGCCTGTAGCCTTCCTCAATAAATGTACTATTCAACTCAAAAATATTTGATCAATTCGAACTGAGTTCCAGAGATAAGCGCGTTGAACCAAACAAACAAATTGTTCAGCTGTATAATATGAAGTATATAGTACAAACAGATTAGAAAAATAATAGCTTACCGTACGGTAGCTGTGAACGTGTCTCTATGCAGGAAACACCGCGGATGTCGATCGGGCGCCTAATTTCAGTCGCAATAATCGGACTCGCGCCGGGAATCACAACACGATCTTTGTGGGATCTGTGTTGTGCCATCCAATACACAATGTACAGGTTGTCAAACAATTTGGATTCATAATTAATCCGTGTTCGAAATAAATATTAATGCTTCGCTTATTTTTAGAAGGCATTGGGTGATTGCTAGCTTACTAGCACTAATGATTACAATTAGAAAGTTTTTTACCACATACGCATTTTACATCTCGTCCCCTCTTCTTGGTGCAAGGTACATATTGTCATTAATGTTTCTAACACGTTACTTTTAGTAAATATTAACTTATCTTATCAAAGAAGTAAGATTACTTTTAGTTCAATATAATATGCGTGTTAAGAAAATTATGGAGATGGAATCAAAATCAAGACGTTTCTAACCAATACACTTCTGAATAACAAGTTATATGATGTAAGTGACACTTTTATTCTACCATTATTTCATATAGAATTAAAATTTGAATAACAATCCTTAAGATAATAATTATAAGAATGATTGTTATTTGAGTATAAAATTCAAATCGGTAACATCAAATAGATTGATGAGGCGTGGCAAATTATGTAGCGATTCCAATCTAGCCGGCTTCCAAACACAGTTTACCCAGTACAATTTACTGTTTTAGTTTATTTTTATATCGCCATATAGCAATATCAGTATATAAATAGGCTGAGACGGAATAGTTAAGAACGTTTTACTCTTTTTTTTTGGTAGCTATTGATAAACTTTAGTGCTATCAACAAAACATTTTATAAAAACATTGGAAATATATAATTATTATGGTCTATCCTATTTTTTTCTGGGCGAATTGTTATAAACTAATTAATTATTGGTACATGTTACAAAAGTTTAAAAACAAAACAAAAGGTTTTTCTTGAAATCTTGTCAACCGATTTTTTTTTCATTGTTAATTACCTATAGACGAGCTGTTATAATAAAAATCTCAAATCTCCCACAATAACTATGGTTGAATTTCAAGCCCCAGGCAAAAACGATGGAACATAAATAGACTCTAAACACTAAGTTTTGAATCATGATAAATATGACAATCGATATTTGATTCATAAAGCATTATTTTTATATTCTAAGTAGCATCTCATAACACACTATAGTTATAAATGTGCAAATATCCGCTAGCGTAGCCCTTGTAGCACTGTGCTACGCTTGCTACGTAAGAATGTTAAAGTAATTCTTTATTGTAAATATATTTTGAAGTACATGACATTAATGTACCCACTTGTTTACTGAGAATAAAAATAAGATAACACAACTCGTATATTGTATATCATATACATATGTATGTATGTGCACACATAACAAAACAAATAACGTTCATCTTAGAATAAACGGTACCTACTACATCAGAAAGTAACAAGGCACATGTTCCCCGAAATTATTTAGTTTTATCGTTAGAAAATATTGTACGGAGGTGAACGTATGTGGAGCCGCGGAAGCTCGTAAGTTATGAGAAGGGCACTTGAAATTATATTACTTGCCAAATTCTTGACTATAAATTACTCTGTTTGACGTCCTAAAAGAAAACAAGCGTGAATGAGCTTCATAGCAGCGAACCTTAAAAGCATTTGTGTAATATTTTTCTAAAGAAATATTTGTATCTCAAAAATACCATAGGAAAAAATTATAGATAGGCTGTCCTGTAAAGAATTTAATTTATTTAATTTTATTTGTTTTAAATAAATGTAATTACGTAAAATACCTAAGAAGAAATATATTTCAAGTGTAAGAATAATTGATAAAAGCAATCGAAAAAAGAACGCGTAGAAGTAATATTAGAGCTACTTAAACACAATCGTTTTCAAGTATTAAAAAAAAATCTCAAGGTTTTTAAATAAAATACCGTTGAGTTGTTATTAAACATTTAGGATTTATTCATCTGGCACAAAATTTACCCAACAAACCAGCATACTTTGTATAACTAAGTTTATTCCCCTGGATATCGATGGTTTACGCACCGTCGATTCACTTTATGGTAACGAAGTACGTCGTAACGATGTATGAGAGGCCGTACATATGAAAATTGCTATATTTACCTTGCCTTTCTGCCACATACAATTACGCTCGACGACAAGAATAACTTAGCTCTTTGCCGGTCGAATAACTTTAGTAATTTTATAATATTAGACGAAAATATTAGACTTTTATAAGAAGGAACGAGATTAAACGCTTGCAATATTTTATAACAGTACAAACAACTGAACAACATTTATTTTATAGATATGGAAAACTATTAACAAAGTATATACCTTCTATTATCGTTGATAAAAAAGAAGTAACACATATGATTAAATTTGAGCTGAATTTACTTAACTAATTTGCTTAAAAACATAAATTCATTTTTAATTTTGGGAAATTATGGAAGATGTGATATCACAATAGAGTATCGAAGATAAATCCAGGAATAAAAACTATGGTAATTAAACTAAAAATATATCTTAATATGTACTTGTAACGTTTCAAAAGATTCATTAGAATTTAAGATTTACGTAAACATTTAAGTATTACTATGAAGATCCTACAACACTCAGACTTTACATAAGAAGCACATTAAAAGCGACCAACTGCACATTTTTTTTACTTAATTAGCACAAATTAACAATAGATACTCTTACTGAATTATTTTTCTCATTTTGCCTTAAATTCGTTCGTTGCATTCGATATTCTTCTTATGTGTGTGTGATCATAATGAACATTGTTTTATCTGTTATTTTTGGCAATATTTGCCAAAAATGTACAATTTTTTTTTATTACTTTTAGCGTCTTAAAATTATTTAATTACAGTATTTATATTTAACATAACTGATTATTAATATATTTTCTTAAAATAATATTATTCTGTGTATACTAACATCTATATTACTGACTGTTATGTAAGATATTTAATGATAATTATTACTTGCAAGTTTTCTGAATACTCGCCATCGTAATTTGTAAACAATACAAGAGTATCGCCTGGAGCATCGGCATTCAGTTGGCACCTTTACATTCAAAGTACTACTATTTTATGCGGAGCACAGTTATTATTAAATAAATAATAGTTAAAAAAATAAAAACTAAAAAACTGTTTTTAAAAAGCGTGGCGTGCTTTTTAAGATATTATCAAAATGATAATCACTCTACTCACATCATTCAATAAAATATTTATAACTATTGACATCATGCACCCCACGCTCTTTTTAAAATAAAATACATTTTTTTTATTTACACTATTTTTTAATCATATTTATTGAATTTTTTAACACTATTCTTAATTTAAATTTATTAAAACTTATTTTCTATTTTTTAGTTCGGTTCTATAAAAAGTGTTTTTTAGTTTTTTTGTAACTATTATTTATTTTCTACTTTAGTTTTCTTTATATATAAAAGCGTTTTTTTTTAGACTATTATTTGCTTTGTTGAATTAATAAAAATTGTTTTTGGTGTTCGAAAATTTGTTAATATTAATAAATCGGCTAATGATAATAGTTGAAAATTAAAATTCCTGCTTTATCGACTATATATGAAAATTATATAAATTAACAAAAATCTTACTCTGCAAATTGAAAAATGGATTTTTTTATCAAATTAGTGTATTGTTATAGACCCTCGATAAATGTACAAAGTTTGAACGAAATCTGACCGTTTAAAGTGGGTCAAAATCGCGCCCAAAAGAGTCGGTTACAAACATACAGGTGAAGTTAATAAAAAGCGTGTAAAAATATACCTTTTGAATATTACTAGAAGAATATAATATACACTCGCCCCTAATCAAATACTTTTTTATCTAATCTAATTATGTAATATATACATCGTTTACATTTTACCAACTTTCCTAATTGCAGTAAATGTACCTTCATGCTTAAAGATTTATCATTTCGGACACAGATAACGTTTAAGATGGAACTTAAGTAAAACAGTTCTACAGTGTAACTGCTGAACAAAAATGTACTCTCTATACGAGAAATTTGGACTACGACCAAGTCACAACTTCGCTGGCTGCTTTGTGGGTTACACGTGCCTCATGTGTTTCATCTGTGACTGGAACTTTCTTCGCAATATTTTTGTTTGGAGTATAAACATTTTCTTTACATTTGATTGAACACTGATCAATCGCCTACTACATTATATAGAAAACTGTACGGTAACGAAGAAAATTCTAAGACGATTTAATAATGTATTTATTGCTTTATAAAGATTGCTTTAATGCTCTATAAATTTCGTATTGCACAATTGTAATCAAAGTCAATTAAAATATTGAACTAAATAAAAATTTTAATGCCAACTAAAGCATATGTACCTAGGTTAGGTCTAAAACAATACTCTATTAATGAAGTCTATTTTCAAGGAAATTCTCTTTAATTTATTAATATTTCATAATGTTGAGTTAAAATATGACAGGTTTGAAAAAATGTATAAAACTTTGTGATTCCTTCAATAATAATAAAATATAGCGCAGGTCGGCATTCTCATTAATTAAGGGACAGATGTCGCAGAAATATAATTCAAGCTGCAAATATCATCTCGATGAAAAGCATCGCAGATAATGTAGGAGAAAACGCATCCCGAGGCTATGAAAACGTGTAACTAAAAAGGAAAAATATTACAGTACTATCGTAGGTGCGAGTGACCGTAAACTTAGAAAGTAAAGTTACAACTTATTCGTTTCTGCACTTCGCGAAAATACAAATAATATACTTATATCCAAAGTTCTATTCGTACTTTCCTCACAATACAAATGTATGGGGTCAAAACTTTTCCTTTATATTTTGCATTTTAATAATGACTATCCTAGCCATTCCGGATTCGAACCGGTTTTAAGATACGTATTTCGATATAAGGTCGCGCTTCAGTAAATTATTCTATATACAACCACAATGTATCTTGTCAAAAATATTTATCTAAGATTTCGTAGCCTGTTTATAGACACTTACATAAAAAAATGCCTAGAAGTGACAGTGTTTTAAGAAACTTTTCCGACTGGTTGCCAAGATACAATAGTGTATTTTGGCTTGATTTTCTTGTACTAAGGTGCTATTTGTTTTTCTGTTATTCGCCAACGCATACAGAATTTAAGAATAGTAAGCTGATTACGTGGCTATCAATTATATTAGATTGTACTTTATAGTTTTATGGAGTAACCCTATTCCTGCTTATTCTAAGGGACATTGTCAATTAGATATAGGTTTTACGTTCTCATTTCTACAGAGCATTCTAACTTTATTCTCAATATTCGACTGATCGTATACGTCTTCCAACGTAGTTAAGAAGAAGTCAAAGTTGTTATAAAAACTCTAACGTACTTTAAAGATATTTTTTAATTAGTACATTTTTGTTTTTATAATATTTTTACAAGAATATATAAATAATTTGATAATAATAACGTTTATTAAGTTGAAATATTTAAAGTACCATAAGGGTAGGCGTTTTTCCCCTTAATATTGCATGTTTTTATAGTAAATACCTAATATGCTCCTAATATTCAAAATATATTATTTCCAGTTTTGCTATTAATATCTTCTTATTAAGGGCAACGATGTCACTTTGTCGCCACTAAGAAATATTACAAAAGAGACACGTGGATCGAGTAGCAGCGGGCGGTCACCCGGGCGACCGATTGGAGGCGGCGCCGCGACGTCAGATTTGTCAAACATAATTGACTACTTCGTTTTTATTTCAGTTTACGATCCGATCGAACATTAACAACTCATTTATAAAAATAAACTGAGCGAAGCTTACATGTATCGTCTTAGAAATATTATATAGTTTTATAAGACTCCCTTGAGTAGAATATTATATGGTTTCTTGTAAGGAACAATAGTTTAGATTAAACGAGCAAGAGATAATACAGTGTTAAAATAAGTGTATAATTACTAATCGTACCACCTGTTAAGTGTAGCAAGTTTCAAGAACAGTAGGGCGGGAAAGTGAGGCACGAGGCGAATGGGCGGGCGTTGCAGTCTCGCTTGCACACAGTGCACCACCCCCTTCGCGAAATGCATTGCAATTGCAGTCCGCGTCGAAGTGCCGTCGCAACTGCTCGCCAGCTGCGCTAAACGTACCCGTCGGGCACATTACGCGACCTGTAACAAGTTACCAGGCTACTAGACTCTTCGAGGAGGTAAGTCGCCCTTACATTTCTATCTCCGGCGCGCTCACACCTACCTAACTTCTTACTGCCATCCCTCTCGACCCCGAACTCTGTTACCACGGTTTTCCCTTTTATTGCTGGAATGTTGGAAAGCGGGTTTTGGTGTCCCAACTCTCTCTTTCAATTTGTAACCACTTCGTGATCATTGAAAGTGTATAATGAGCATAAAGTTTAATTTATGTTGGACCTAACAAACAATATTGTGAATTAAGTGTATCTTGATTATGTTTATACGTTGTTAATTGACGTAGTATTTTAAAGTTTTTACTGTAATCAAAATCAAAGGCGCAATCCCGGATGTTACGTAAAATTACAGAGAGTTCGCATTTTACAAGAAGTGTATATACTTTTTCATTGTATTACATAGGTTAACGTGTTACATATTCCTCTGATAAAATACGAGTATATATAATCTGTATTTGGGTTGTTTTAATAAACAGTAATATTAATAACTAATTCAATTTTAAAAAATACTATCTATCTATTTCGTTGTTTGTGTGTTTATACATCAGAAAATAAATTAAAAAAATATTTTTATTTCGACATAATATTTCAAGACATAAACGAATTGTCATATTAATGTGTCGCTCCGGGGTAATACATGTAAGTTATAGTGTTTCACTGGAAGACAATGATTATAAATTGTTTCTACCTATTTACCCTTTTGGAGAAGAATGATAAAGAAAATATATATGTCTAAAAAGAAGATTAAAACTTATAACATAAAGTTGCAAAAAAGTTGTGGGGACGGAATGTGAATTTTATACTGTAAAAGTCACAACTGATTTGGCCGACAAATCGTCGGATATCTTGTCGAGTCAATGCCAAATAGTACTAGGCGGGCAGAGATCAGGAGGGAAGTCGGTTACAGACTTTCGCCTGACGACGGTGCGAAGCGCGCGGGACGGCGGCCGGGCCCGTCGCCCCACGCAACACCCGCCTACGCACCCACACTCCCAGTCTAACTGCACACAACCTAACGAAAATCAGTTTTTCTCTTACCCGTCGATAGTTTGAAATTAAATGTCATTCTGGCTGCGGTTAACACTTAATTCGAACAACGCATAATGTTATTACTTTGCAATTTAATTCATTATATCCTGATGCGATTGTTGTGATCGCTTCAGGTGATAATGATGGAGGCTTTTATTGAAATTGATATCGAAAGCCGATAAAATAACCTCGCCGTACTTCGCGCTTAAATCTTAACGCTTATTAATTGGTTTCTCGATATGGTTTAAATGGCATTACGATAAAATCTATCATTAGCTTATTACTTAATTATAATTTCTAAACTATTTAATGCCAGTTTAAAACTACAACTACTTTTGTTTTACACGTTTCTAATGATTTCCTTGAATTATCTTTCATATTTTTGATTAAAAAATAAAGTTTACCATTATATTAAATCACTACTAATATTATATATTATGTTTTTCGTTTAATAACATGTTTCAAATTATTGAAAATATGAACTCTCCTTTTACCTTTTTCTTTATCCTTTCTAACGAGTTTATTGTATAATCAATACCTACTAATTAAGAATTTATTTTAAAAGTTACTTGATACAAAGCAGATAAGTTTTAAATAACGTTCCTAAAAATATCAGCCTCTCTACAGATAAAACGAAGGCTTTAATTCATATGTATACTAAATAAAACGTGGAATATTACATTTCACGTCTGTAGAGACGCTGTCTCCGTTTCACTACCTTTTGCTGGATTGGCATATTGCTGGATACTTAAACTTGGTCTAAAGACCAAGTTTATAATATAAATATGTTATGTAAATATATTTTCATTATTTGTAACCAATCATGTTATGATATTTGACTAATAAGTTGCAAAAATAATAATAAAACTATGTTTTCTTACCGTATGTTATCAAAAATAAAAATATTAACAGTTGAAAATAAATTGGATATTAATTTTATACCATACTTTACTTAGAACTATATCTTATATTCAGTTTAATATTTCATAGGTTTTCTATCTTATTTTTTACAATTTTAAATTGAAAATTAAATTTACTGTCAGATAACATTGGAACACTGGAATCGGCAATTCTTATATTAATTAATTCTAATAAAATATATTTTTAAAATATTTTTATATAAGATACCTTTACCTTCGATGTTATTTATACTTTATTACTTTTCCTCAATTGGGTTCTTAGTAACCCGAGGGTAATTGGATTAACTGATTAAGAACAAATTTCTTTTCGAAAATAATGAGAATGGAATAACGCGAAATATACGACAAAAAATATTTTCAGCTTTTTAAAAAATTATCGACTTTTCTGTGAGAAAATTGGACGTAATGAATCAATAAGAGGTAGTTACAATGAAAATGTTTAAAAACGCAACCACGTTGCCTGATGCTCTGCACAATTTGGCTCAAGCTCAAGCCAGTCCTATGAAGTTCCATCGAAATTTAGGGAAGTCTTCGATAGGATTTGCTACGTTTATCTTTTGAAGAATTGCGGATTAAGTAAATGCTAAAGACCAATAACATTTTCTTTGATTTATTTATTTTTTATATTGACTCTAAAGATACATTTCTATATGTAATAAACAAGTAAAATTGAACTGTTTCTTAGTAAATTTATTTATTATATTTAATTGATTCTTTTTTCAAAAAGCATAAAAAATTATAATTATTTATTTGCCCGTTTATGTCTTGTACTCTTTATGATAAAAATCATTCTTTACCACTTTTAGACACTATTTACCCCGGTATAGTTGGTGTTTCGTATAAATGAACTTTTAGGGTACATAAATTCTGTATAGCAATCTGTTATGATAAGTAAAAAAATAAAGTTATAATACATTCTATGTATATATACATATATACAGGAATACAATTAATATCGTGATGTTGACATCGAAGCGGACAAAAGTACAATGACAAAGTACTATACTAAATAATAAAATTTTCTGAGGTAGTTAACTCTCCCGGGATTTTTATAGTCAAATCAGAATACAACGAGACTTAATGTCAATACGTATATATACGTTATAAATACATATACGTTACATAAACCTTTTTTGTATTTATCATATCATAAATGTCCATAAAAATAATAGAATTGGCATCTTGGTGCGTTCGCCAAAAAGAAACGTGTATACAAAATTTTAGCTAATTCGATTTGGGTTATTGGATTAAAATTTAACTGCAAGATTGACCCTCACAAACCTCAATACGGCCTTATAAGGAAAATCAAAGCTTGTAACTATAAATCGGTACTCAAATATTATCCGTTTTAAAATATAGTACCTTCTTCTAACTTTTAAGAATGTCATGTAAAATGTTTGACGACCCGCGTGGCGGAGCGGTAACCATACCGGCCTGAAGCGCAGTGGGTCCCGGGTTCGATGCCCGGCCAGACAGACATCTGAATGATGAATTTAGATTTCTGTTCTGGATCTGGGTGTTTGTGTATTTGTCTTTGTGTATCCATGGCACCCACGACACAGGAGAAAATCCTAGTGTGGGGCTATGAGTGTAGAAAGCGTCTTGTAGAAAGCGTCTTTAAATTTTAACGTAGTGGAACTTAAGACCTTTGCAACGAAAGTTAGTTTGGACTACACGTGTTGTGAAATAGGTGTATAAAATATTTTCGGTTACACAATATAGGTACTACTTTCTATGAACTACAAACTATTTTTGCCACCGAATATCGATAAAATGAATTTTCATTCCGACTACGAAACGTTACTGTGCGTAGCGCAACACGCACTTAGCCGCTTTTAATATATTCACTTCAAAACCAATGTATACATCCAATATACTTCAGTTTCCGATACACACTTTTTATTTAACTAGCCTTGTCCGCTAAGCAACGCTACCCTTCTGATACAGTAATGGTTTCCGTCGGGCGGGTAACTATTTTATACAGCACGCTTAACATTTTAGATCAATCTCGGCACTTTTCTGTCGTTATGTGTAACCTGTTAAGGGCTACAAAAGTACTTCACCGTCCTTTTTAATAACTTGAGAAATATTAATAAATAATCTGCTTCTGGAATGCTAACCATTCTAAATTACCCAAAGGCTTCCAAAATTATTAAACACAGTCTGTTAAATAAAAATTATATTAACACTATGAAATAATACTTATATTCATACTGTTAAATTTTAACAAGAAATTATAATAAAAACAAAAATCCCCACTGCTCTAACTGAATTTTGCAGTCGGATATTTTTTCATTATAATAAAATTTATTCAAATAACGCTTTGTAGGAGTTTGCGTCAACGTAGTTATATAAAAGTGTTGTAATTTATATATTTTTGTAATCGTCTATTTACAAGCTATCATTTTATAACGTAATGATAATAAAAAACCCGTCCCTCCCCTACCCCTTTTTCCCTAATTAAAGGCGCCATTAAAAAAGGCCTAGTCAATTCGTGTGGGCTGTAACGCGTGCCAAAGAAATTGACACACACATATATACAAACATACATGAATACGCTCAAAAGTATTACCCTCCTTTTGACGCAGTCAGATAAAAACATTGATTGTCGGGTAAAAACCTGATCATACTTGTCGGAGCGTGAAATGCTAATGATAGGTGGCCGTTACTGATGCATATGAAACGATATTCCTTAGCCCTTTCACAGGACAAACAGTATAAGTAACTCTTTCCGATCAAGTTAAGGTTCTCTCTTTTCAGTATGTTCTCATGCGGGTTTAGATGCGTAATTTAAAGTGTGCTACTGCTGTCACCACACTTTTTTGATACGCAAATAGTTCTGGGTCCGATCGCACACGTAATTATTAAGATATTTACACAATGAGTTTAAGTCTTTTTATTGAGATAACTCGCGGCATAAGAGCTGTAAAATTTAAAAAGTTGCGTGACACTAATTCACTATTTTTTTATTTATATTGTAACTACCAATATAAATACGAACGCTGGTGACTATTTATATAAAATAGATATATTTTATACGAGTAGGTAAAAAGTTTGACTGGTGCCAAAGCGCTAGTTACTGCAGCACTTACACAGCTTTTAGTATTGAATGCGAACTATCTCTGCGCTATAGGAACGAGAGTAAAATTCGGTTAACCTGTGGTAACTTTGGTCCTACGCGGCCGATAGCTACAACGAGTTACACTCGCCAAACAACTATCTGATAGAGCTTATTTAAAGTATATTTATGTGACGGTAGAATATGTATGAATTGAGTCTGTAACGTTCATGATTTTTTTATAAGACACTTTTAAAACTTTTGAAAATTTGACACCGGCGGCCCTACCGCCAAACCTATTTCTGCCTAATTATAGCAGTGTTAAGTGCTACTGTGTTTTGGTTTGAAGGGTACGATGAGGTAAAATATTTATCTGAGGCGTTCCAACGTAGTCAACTGAGGTGGCAACGCGTCTCTAGTTAACCTCAAGTACGATTCTGATCTTATGTGGAGTTAATGTAAAAAAAAGTTTATGTGGAATACGAGGTGCAGTCCTCCTAATAGTAAGTAATTATTGCCGTCCATGAACTAATCCATATAGATTACATTAAATATAGTAACCGATTATATATAGTTGAGGGATTCTACGTGAATTCGATCACAGATGCGTTGTTTCACCCGAGATCTAACAATGCGTGTTTAGAAGCCTGAACCACCGGGCTCAAGTGTACCATTTATGAAACGATTATCATGAATCAAACATTTTTGTGTTATTTTTTTCAAGTTCGGCCTCTTATAACGCTTGTAACTTCTCATACTACAAACTAAATTTCGGATTGCATCAAGAGCCAAACATTTTGCAACCTTTGACATAAAGCCAAGGATTTCATTTATTATTATAATGACACTAACGCAGCACAGTTCTTAAACAAATAAAGATCATCCAATCGAGAACATTTTACGTGCTCTTGTTTTTCAGAGAACTTTCAGGTTTTCCTTCATAGTAAGAAATAAATATTATTTCTCAAAAATCGGTAACTATAATTCAAATATTTTTTTGTTAACATCTGTTCTACCTACTTACAATTCAGATATTTATGAACTCTTATAGTATAAGTCTTTATAGTATAGGTAATGGTGTCAATTTCTTAAACAATAGAGGATGTTTGTATTATACGATATTCCCTCCCTTGCGTATTATATAAAATCAAGACATTCATATCATATACAGGTTGCGCAAATAAGAGGGAGTTCATTGTGTTCTTCGGTTCTTTTTCTAATCCCACTTTGTTGTGGACAGACTTTGTTGAGGTAAGTACCTTTATGAATCTTATAGAAGTGACAATAGCATAATACGTCTATCGTAGGAATAACTACGTACATACTATGATATGAGCCTTCGAAGTAAAAAGTAATTTCAAGACTATCACTAACTTAAACCTGTGCTCCTATCTGTTTCACATTGCAAAAGATGCCTTGTAATTATAATAATATAATTTTAAACGTTGTAAAAACAAGAATACTTGCACAAGGATTCAATTTGTTTCCAGATCCATCATAATTATGTCAGTGTCGACATTGTCCACAAAGTTACGGAAAATTTTAATCTACAGCTTTTACAATCGGTAAACACGCCTTTTCTTTTGTTACAGATATTTATTTTAACGTTTTTTGACGAATGAGCACGACTTCCACCTGACGGTAAGGGGCTATTGTCGCACATGGACATTTGTAATCAACCCCAGATAATTTCTGAGTTTTAACTAAAGTTGAACACAAATGCGTTGCTATCACTGAAGACTAAGTAGAAACGCCTAGGATAAGAATGTCTCACTTCACCCTTCAGACCAGAACACAGCATTGCTTAACATTGCTGTAATTCAGTAATATGAGTTTATTTATTAATATTGTACATAAAAATGCAACCAGCATTCCAATTTATAAATTAATGTGATCGTATACATGAAGTACTCGTAAATATTTTAGAATCACCGCAAACATTCGGTTACACATTTATTTTACTGTTATAAATCTATGCAATGTGTTCTTGTTCAGCACGAACTCCATAATTATTATTTTAAATTTCAGAATTAGTAAAAAGTTATAAGTAAACTTGTATATTATTGATTTATTCTGAGTTGGAGTTAATATAGTATATACTAAAAAGCAATAATTAATAGAGAAATAAGCTTCAAATAAAAGTTTGTAATGCTTAAAAAAAGATTGTAAGGGTTATATTTATAGAAATACAAGATTTAAAAAATAAAGGAAAGCTCTGTACATAGGTACATGTATATATACATTTCAAATATTGTATTGCATTTAGTAGGTTCGTTCAACAATGAAAAGGAAATACTCTCTGGGAGGAATTTAGTCCGTATGTAATCGGCTTTACTCGCCTTGCTTCTCTCCTCCCTTTTCACAAAGGTGATGGGGGATTCCTCTATTCACGATTCTTTCAAAACCAACACGCAGCTGCGATATTTCTATCAAAACATGCAACAATTCCAACTACATTCAACAACAAGTAAATAACTTTTGAAACGAATTAACTTAATACCGAAATGGCTCACTGATTGGCCTAACTTTTAAAATAATGAAAAAGTGGATTTTGGCAAATCCTCAAAACTGATTCAATAATACAAAGCTGTAAAGTGAGAATGTCAACGATTGCATGATTTATATGACAACGCAACAAAACGCGTTTTCCCTACTCGTCCGTATGATTATTTCATTAAATCGATTTATTACAAGTACTACATAAACTTGAAAATTTTGTTCAATTGTAATGAAATCAATCAGTTTAACACGCTTTGTTACGCCGAAATTATTATTATACAATTTATGCAAATTAATCTATAGTCTCCTAGAAATAAGGAATATAAGGCTTTAAGCTTAAGCGGTACATCGGGCTGACTTTGGTACTAGGAGCGCATAGCGATGCGGCGACGGACGTCCCTGATCTTACACGCGCCTAATATACATAATCGCAGCAGATGCATAGTTACATTGTACCGGTGAAGGCTGCACTCGTTTACACTAGCTATGTGTATGACTACGCAGTGGTTTGGAGTCAGAAGCTTTGAGGCTTTACGTAATTTGTTGGTGAATTGGATTGAAGCTCTAGTACTTTAACCATCTAGTTTATAAAATGAAATTCACAATTAGTGCGATCCTCGAGCTCCTCGTCAATCGAGTGATATCTATTGAAAAGCTTATTGATTGCGCTCAACTACGAAGTAATAACAAACCAAACAGTTATCTATCTGCTAATCACGTGGAATTATTTTGAAATACTTTTAATAATTTTATTAAAAACGGAATATTATATCTATAATATTACGTAGCACAAAAAGTACGTGTGAATATTGTATAATATTGTAATTCAATTATACATACATGCATAATAAGGTTGAAAGAAACGAACGAAACGAATTAATATTTAGTATTTTTATTTTACAAGTTTTACGTTCTTGCTTTTTTTCTCAGTCTGTATACACAGAGTAAGAGCTATTGATATGATTCTAATTGAATTTTACTAGTTTTGCTAGATTACAGTTGACATTAATTGAACATAATAATCCACGTGTATGGTATAAAATAATAAATAATTTTAACAGCATGGTAAGTTTAAGAAAGATAAATGTAACATTACTATTTACTGCTAGTATTGGCCACTTACTGTAATAGTAATTAATGATAAATTAATCAATTAATAATCATGAATCGTTTATGTAATGGAAACATTCGTTGATAAAATTAAATATGTAAAAATAATCATACCGTAAATCAGGTTTAGTCACTAAAAGCATTTCTAACGTGGATTATCCACTTTATAACTATTATGAAACACCGGATTTCATTAGGTCTCTTCTCACGAAGTAGCTCCGTCGGTTTTGGGCCGACGGCACTCTGATTTAACATTACATCGAAGCGAGTCTGCCAAATACTTTGTCATTATGCTTGGACTACCGAAAAAATCGAGCAAAATTTTGTGCTATCTGTCTGCATAACATGACGTAATGTACATACGGGAAAAACTCATGAACGTCAATCAAGTAGGGCTCTCTTTGAATTTATTAATCACTTTATAGCAACAAGGCTTAAAAAATACGAAGATAAAACAAGTGTAGATGGAAGCTTTATTCGCTTTTTTTTAATAATTTTGTGGAACTATTTGACTGTGAAAATAATGCAGTTATTTTTTTTTAATCCCTTTTTTGCAGCGTTAAGGGAAATATTGAGTAATGTGCCAGAAAATGCCGACTTTGCATAACATTTAGTTACACATTCAAATTTACTATATATAATTTTAATACGATTAAGCATTTGCATATGCATTGCGATTAAATGTCATTAATAAGAATATTAGTGCCTACCAAAAACTTAAGACTAATGGTGTAGATAGTGAGGGACATAGGAGATGTGTAATTTTTATAAACAATTGTGATACCCAGAAAAACAACAATGAACATGTATTAGAAATGCAAATTACGCTCCATTTAATAACGACAAGCTAGGCCAATTTTGTCTCTTTCCGTCGGTACGATACAACGTAATGAATGTGCGGGAGAAGTCGAACTGACATACATAGTTAAACGATGCTGTCTCTGATAGTGTCATGTGGATCTGTTTTAATTACCATCTGTAAAGCGTTCGTTTCGAGCAGTTTACTGGGGTGCCTGCAGTCGTAGATATTACTCCTGAAACGTCCAGAGGAATATTTAAATGATTCGGCGATTTTACTTTTAATATTAATAGTTAATGTAATTATGCGTTATTTTTTTCACATTGTAATTCATATTTAGAAATATATAGGCACTATATAGATAAATAAGAAATAACTACTCAAACGACGTGGAGTTTGATTATGTAAGACTCAATGCGAAGATATATAAACGCTTTTGAAATAAGCACTAAGTATTAAAATTAATTGCAACTTACATCACAATACTGTCTCGAAAGATAAAAAATTAATGATTGAATATTAATTAGATGTAAAACTATTAATAGACGAAACAATTATATTAGTAATGGACGAAAAGAGATTTCACACAGGATACATGTTGTAGTTCCTAGTCTTCCCATACTTCAATTTGAAGAAGCTCTTAAATAGATGAGTTTCTACGGGATGTTTTCTCTCATCGTTTAAGATACTGATAGTTATGTAATATCAATAACATGTATTTAAAATATCAGTGATATTTTTAAACTTAAACAGCTACGTCGGAAGTTGATATGTTCCATATGATACTTGTGCTCAATAAAGATTATACCTGCAACTTATACGTACGATTACAGCGCATCAAGCTTTGATTTATAGAATATATTGTCCTTGTGTTTGTAGATACGTAGTAAGGGATCCAAGTTTTTTATGTCGGTTTCGGGGACACGGTTATTTCTTGAGAGGCACTATGAACTTCGCCAACATTGAAAGCAGGTTCAAAAGAAGTCTTCCAAAAAAATTCCATTACATAAAATAAGTAGCAATTATATAACGCAAAATATATTTTAGATAATTTCTTAAGTAACTATTTGTGAATTTGTTTTGTATTTAATGTAAAAGACTTAGCATAAATAGTAATTATTGTGCTTTATAGGATTGAAGTTGCAGCAAACGATCGTGCAGCCCACCTTATGATAAGCAAGCAGCCCATCTAACCATGATTGCCACTTAAATCCCTTTTTCCCTCATCAGTTGTCAGTACTTCCATGTGGCTACAATAAAAATAAATATTTGATTATAATATTTCTTTTTAATTAGTTTTAATTACTTTGGTTACCCGATAGCAATCTGTAATGTAACAAATTTGATTTAAACATATAATATGGCAGGAAGAGACAAAAGTTTCACTTTAGTCTACAAAGTTATTGCAACTTCGCTAGATACCTATACCGCAGGTATCTTGAAACTTAAGCTTTTGCTCTTATAACTTACATGTTAGCATTATACATTATGTTAGGAAGCATGCAACTAGTTTGTTGATTACACCTGGAAGATGTGATTATACTTAAGCGTCATTAATCCATCGCCATGTCACTGCTGAGCACAGGTTTCTTGCTATAATGAGAAGGATTTAAGCAATAGTCCACACGTAACCAGCGATTACGTGTAGATTGGTTGCCTTCGCATACATTTGAGAACTATTTATTCCTTAAATCTTAGAAAAATAAATAGTTACACACACTTTAAGCAAGTGACAAATTGTATCATTAATTTCTAATACTTCGAGAAATCAGTGAATTCGAGAAATCCTAGAATTAGAATCTTGGATCCCCAGATTGAGAGGCCGAATTTTAAACCACTAGTTGATCAGCTGTTACATTATATAACTGATTATATATAAAGGTTTATCTACTTACAGTGTGTAGGTTCCTTAAGCGGAAATTTAATTTCCTTTATTCACGGATTGACCTCATTATTACTATCGAGAATCATATTTATTAAAAAAAACAGCTGAAAAATTATCCGGCTATTTGCGGGGGTTTCCTAGACTTTTTAATACGTAGATTCATTAAGTTCAGTTCTATTCAGTGATAAACGCTGCATAAAAATCTGCATATTGGCGTAAATTATAATCAGTTAAATGAGCTTATAAGTGCTGCGTTCAATAAAACTAATGAAGTAACTACTGAACCTCTGGTTTTTACATAACGCGTAGAGATTTAATTCGTACTAAATGTCACAGCTCGGCGTGGAGATTTGCCAAACTAGATTTCACGGTTTATATTATCATGAAACCCTGCAGTTGGGTGCAAAGCTACTAGACAGCTGTTGTAAGCGATTGACAACAATAGGGTCATGAAAAGTATTATAAGAAAAAAAGATTTTTGAGTTCGATTGTGTACAATACCCACCAGGTACTGATTTGATTTTATATCATGAATATAATAAGTACGTGTATTGTAGGGATATGCCAATAGTCCAATTATACGCGCATTCGTAATTTAAGGATCTATCTTATATTACAAATAGGAACGTCCGTACGTTAACCACTACAACTATTTGTATGATTGAAGTTTACCTCAGAAACTTACTATGAGGTAAATTTCAATCATAGATCAATGCCACCCACGGACATAAGTAACCATATATAAAACAGAGGTTCGACCCGAAACTGTTCATAGATGTGTTGCTACTTCTTAGAAATAGGATTGTAGCCCCATACGTATGTTAACCGGCATCCCCAAACATCACTCTACTTTCAAAATTTATTATATCCGCCAACGTTTATTAAACTATTAAAATGGATTGCACGCACATGGTCATAAAAGTGTACTGCATAAATAAAACCTCGGCACTGGATATTCCTCCTTTTTTTGGAGAAACGTATCATCTATTTGGCAGGAGCTTTAGCAACGCTTTATCTCATGTATTTACAGTCTGTTTCAGAAAACGTTTTGCCGCGCGATACTATTCAAATGTTTTTTATCTCTTCATATATGCCACAGTTGGGAAACCCTTTTAAAGGATTACAAGGTTTTTAAGGTATGTTATGAATATGTTGTGTCGAATAAGGTTAGTGGACAGATGCAAACGTTAAAGTTTACTAAAAAGAATATCCCACCAAAAACATCATAAGGTTTGCCCTCTGAAAAAGATATCAGATCTTTTGAAGAGCCAAGCTTCTGAATCTACATGGCCTACCTCTACCGACCCTAACTTCACAAA
Organism: Cecropterus confusis; assembly: GCA_018251515.1. NCBI lineage: Eukaryota > Metazoa > Arthropoda > Insecta > Lepidoptera > Hesperiidae > Cecropterus > Cecropterus confusis. The sequence goes on along the minus strand of DWTU01000188.1, from coordinate 873 downwards.
TTCTACATATCAGTTAAAATATATGGCTTGGCTGTTTCGTTACTTAATTCAGAAACTAAATACTCCATTACCATTACCTCCACGGCGGTAGCACTACCATGCCCCAGATAACAAAGTTAAGAAAGCTAAATATTCTCAATTCTCTAATTATAATAGTTGTTCAAAACATTTTATTATGGTCATTGTACAATATATGGTCAGTTTCCTAATTTGTATTTACAGTTGTGAAAGGTATTGAAAATGTATGACAAATATGCATTGTCTAGTATGAAGTTAGTTAATAATTAATAATGTAGAAAAAAATAAGCATATCTGATGTATGTCTAAAGCAATGTGTACGTAATTCACTGCAAGCCTGCCAACTATAATCTAGCCCAATACGATTAAAAGGTAAGGAATCAGCTTTTAGAGCAGGTAATAGACCTTTTTTATGAATGGTTATTTTATAAATTTATGAAGGTCGGTAAAGTCATATCACCGATCTTCACAAATTTAAAATTGTATAAGCTGTAGGTGAATGTGTGAATGTATGTATGAGTAATGGAGTATATTCGAAAATAATTTATGTCTGTCTTTTCGTCCTACAAACAACGCTGAACTACTTATTCAATCCGACCGCCATAAAATTCTAGGAAGTCGTTTAGTTTACAATGTTTTATGTCTATGTTTAGTCCCAGTTGAAAAGACAACTTAAACTTTAACTTAATTATGTTTTATAGTATGAAAGTAGCAATCGAGCATGCAGCCCACCTGATGGTAAGTAGCTACTGCCGCCCAGGGACATCTGTAAACAACTCTAGGTAAGATCAAAATCTCACCTAAGGTTAGCCACAGATGCGTTGCTACCCCTGAGGACTAAGATGGAATGCCTCG
>DWTU01000187.1:0-20755 GCA_018251515.1 Cecropterus confusis | reverse complement strand
CGAGGCATTCCAACTTAGTCCTCAGGGGTAGCAACGCATCTGTGGCTAACCTTAGGTGAGACTTTGATCTTACCTAGAGTTGATCACGGATGTCCGTGAGCGGCAGAAGCCACAGTACCATCAGGTGGGCTGCATGCTCGTTTGCTACTTCCATACTATAAAAAAAAAAAACTATATTTTCTTTTCATTTCAGTGTCTCCCGAAGCTCTGGCCTCATGCACCGTGACACAGGTCCGAGTGACCCCGTGCTCTAACCCGAAATGCTGCAACCTCGTGAAGGGCACCACTGCCTCCATCGACTTCGATTTCACACCCAGTAAGTTCATCTTAGTCTACCAATTTACATTTGACCAGCGCGGTGGACTATGGCTTAAAAGTCTCTCATTCTGAGAAGCTGGTGTTACCCGAGCATTGGGGCAATACGACGAAGTAAGTCCATCTTTATAAAGCATGCGGTTTTTATCTTTTACCCTTATCTTTTTCCATTGAAATACCTAAATGTACCTAAATATTCAGCATGTTAAGGATTTGTGGATATAAGTTTACCAATGTTACCTACATTACATACCCATGGCTGTCGATGAACTATACTCTAAACAACTGACGGACCGCTGTCCAGTTCGGATCGGTAGGTAGAAGAGTACTACTACACATTTCTGTCTATTTCTTACGATATATTTTTGTTAATACAATTTGCATTTTCAATTTAATTAACGTTTGAGAATTACTCTTCCTTGTATGTATGCACATTAGTTCTTCTACGCCAGAACCAAACAAAAGCGAGGTTTTTCAAGATTCTCCATATTTTTATCATCCAGAAATATGATGCAGAAATATACGGGCGGTAACAATACGTAAACTAACAAATATAATGTGCTTATTTCAGACTTTTCCGCCACTAATCTGACAACGGGTCTGTTCTGGGCAAAGGATACTGGCGACATTCCTTTCGGAAACCTATACGAGGCTAATGGCTGCGACTACACCTCCTGTCCAGTGGAAAGCGGCAAGTCCCAGGTTCTCAACTACAGCTTGAGGCTGGGCTTGAAGCTGCCTAGTGTAAGTAGATAAATCGATTAGTAAACAATGAGACTCCAAAGTGATAAGCAAAACCGTCAAGTTTCTAGTTCTATCGCAGTTTAGTAACTGTAATAAAAATATTATAATTAATCAAAAGTTACTGATAACTTGTAAGTGACCTGTAGAAGATAAACGTATCACTGTGTTATTATGTTCACTAACAAGTCTATATTTAAATCTTTATCAAATGAAGATGATAGCAAAGACGGACCATTTGTCAAAGGATGCAACGATAAAAATAGGATTTGCTCCTGTGTCGTGGGTGCTATGGACACACAAAGCAAATACAAAAAACACCTAGACCCAGAACAGCACTCTAAACTCATCATTCAGATGTCTGACTGGCCGGGGATCGAACCCCACTGCGTGTCAGACCGGAATGATGACCACCCCACCAGGTGGGTCATCAACATGCATTCACACATGTCACATTCACTGACAATTTAACAAACAAATTCCTCCAAATATTTAAAATCAAGAGAATCAACAATTACCTATAACACATCAAACGATTATGCTTACATTGCTTTCGGTGAACGGTTTTCGGGAACCAACGTTTAAGGTTCGTGTTAAGTACATGTAAGTACCTTTTACTGATTGACATATGATAATGATAATAAAAGAAAGGACTTCGGTTCCAACCGAATAGGACTCATTTATTTATTGAATTACCTACATAATAAGCAGTGTATACAATCTAATCAAAAATATTATTAAAAAGTAGAGAGTTTGATACATGTTAACTGTTCCTACATTTGTAGACATAGGCAAAAACTTCATACATTAATACATTATATAGTTAACAACAATAAAAATATCACACAACAGTTTAAATTCAAATTTCCAAGTGGTCCATACAAGTACGAGGTTTAACCATTGATAAAGATTGCTGATAAACGGGATTGAAGGCTTGCCATGTCCTCCAAAGTATAGAAGCATATACGATTAGAACACTAGCGGTCACCCATCTAATTACCGATCGTCGATAGTGATGTAGCGAGGAACAAATGTAGAGTATTTTGTTGTTTAGTGTTACAGATGCGAACCTTTTTCTTTTTCAGAACAAATTTGTATTCAAATGGAAACTCTGGAATGCAGAAAATGAGAACGAGGTGTGCTGCTTCAGAACCACCATCAGGCTCTTGAAGCCAAAAAAATAAAGGCTGTGAATAAATCTTTATGAATCGAAATTATGTATTACTAGATGAAAACCCGGCTTCGTTCGGTTGTAATGTGTCTCATACATAATCTTTTACAAAATGTAGGTAGATATTAAGTTATAATCAACTAAAAGTTATTACACCTTATACTTAGATCAAAGCAGATACTCATAAAAGCTGCCAGTCCGCTAGACGTCACCACTTGTAGTAGCTAATTTGCAGTTTAATGAACTGGTCCCAGTGCTAGTGATACCCAAATTCTAATTCCGAGCATATTTATACGAACCTACACACGTTCTCAACAGCGTGATGCAATGTTAAATTTTGTAATGCCATATAGTATAAAATATCAAAACTATGTAAATAATTAACGCCCCTAGATGTCAGTTTCTCGTATTATTACGTGAATCGACTTTAAGAAATTCAAGATGGCATCCGAGTATATATGGTGGCTATTTTCACCATTAGAATTTAACAAAATACTCGACAATCCGAATTTTGCAGATATATATGTTATCGACTCAAAATCAATATTTTTTTATGTTTTATTATTTAAGTAAAGTCTCAGTCGAGTCTACCGTACCCCTTGACAATTTTATTAATATAGATGGTATCTTCAATCCTCTCGACATCTATCTCAAATGACAAATGGGGCAGACTAACTCAAGGGCTACAAAACATTAGTTTTCAGCGTCATTCTCTTGGCACTGCAAACCTCAGTGTTGAAGTTCAAAAAAGTGTGTGTGGAATACACACAAAGCTGACGTGAATTTAATAATAATAAATAATAAAATATTTTTGAACAAAAGGGTATACAGGTTTACGCTTTTTCAAAAATCGATTTAGTAATCACTGCAGTCCATATTAGCAAATGATATTTCGCGTATACCAAATTAGATCCCTTATACAAGCTTCGAAGTAAAATCATTAGCGTGATTCAAAAAGGGGCACAGCGCCATCTAGTTGTAGCGCCAAAGACTGCTTACGTAACGCATTTTCGTTCCATCGAGATTCAAATCGCAATGATTTTAAAAAGCTTCTCTTCAAACAAATGCCTGTGTCAGATCCTTCTTTGTTATACACGCAGTAAACAACCCCGCAGTTTCGCCCTTAAGACGCCTTAAGAACTAAGCAGCGCTTAACACAGATATTATCATCACAAAAATATGTGCAGTACAACCTCCGGAGCCAAACCACGAAATCACAAATAATAACGCGCCAGATGTTTACTTTCCTCTATTCTTTTGGGTACAATCCATCTCTCATTTGATTACACTACCCAGTAAGTACTAAAAAATGGACCAGTAAAATATTAAAAACAGCTGCGAATGTATAACAGCCGTTTACTACTTTAATAAAAAAAAAATGACCGTAACAAATTGCAGATCTCTCTAAACAATAGCCGTGTTGAGACGGACTCGGATAGATTTAATTTAGTGCCGCTGAACAGCTAGCTAAGGTTGCCAATTACAGAAAAGAAAATGAGCAGAGATTAGGAGAGGAAATCGGTTTTGCATCGTAATACCTCCTTCTGAGGAATACTCACTCACTCATAAAGTAAAATTTTTGCATATAATATAGGAACCTTATGATAAAGCAGACGGACTATCTCATGGGAAGTAGGCACGGTCGCTTATTGACATTTACTACATCAGGAGAGGCGCCAATGCATAGTTGATTTCAAAAAAACAATAGCATCTTTTTGCATCATCCTTGAGCGTCGTGACATGCACAGCGTTCCGGGAATACCTCAGATGGAAGTATTTTGCTAATTGTGCTAATATTATTATCATGCTTGTGAAATACAACGCCATCTAGTAACAACACAGTACTTCTGTCACGGTGTTTCTGTTATGTCACCTTTTATTAGTTCTTACGATGTAATAATCTAATCCACATTTTATTACGCGACAACTTGATTTGTAATAAACGGGAATATTTCTAGGAAATGTCTCAGTAGAAAAAATAAAGATATCATTATTTTTGGAGACTGCTATCAGTCTTTGGATATGGTTTATTGATTGAATAATAAATGATAAATAAAGTAGTATAGTATAGTGTAGGTGGCAACCCTATGTACGTCTGCCGGTACCGTAATTATGAGAGTATTTATTATTCTACGCCGTAATTAGCAATGTCAGCGTATGGTGAAACTAATTATTTACAACAGATCAATTTACACGTACTTTCGTTTCCTTTAAACTTAGATTTAATCTCGAAAGTGAATGGCGACTAAAAATATTAGATAAGTATCATATACACAAATATTGTCTAGTATTTTTACCCGACTGGGCGACTGCGTCAGAAGGAGGGTAAGGTTTTTCGAGCCTATGTATGTATGTTTGTATGTATCCATTTCTTTGGCTTGACGGATTGTGACGTGTGATATATAACTAGAATGGTATCAGTTTGGAGAGTAACATAGGCTATGTAATCTTTAAGAATAGGGATGCTCGAAAAAATCTTGCTGCTCCTGTCGTATGTAGAATTTTGCCGCCAAGGTAATGGGAGGACGAAAATTAAGGTTTCCCAATTTTCAATATTTAAAATTTTGCCGCCCCCTAAACGTGGGGTGAGTCGGTAAATTCCCATAATTGCTTTATGATAAGGAGTAGTTATTGCACTATAATATTTTTAGGAGTGAAATAAAGCAAACATGTTCAAATGAGTTGTTTTAACCTTAATAGAATTAATGTACGCATTCAATCTCGTTTTTGGATCAATTCAATTACGAACTTAACTTAATAAGGCCTTAAGAGCAGCATTGCTTCATTCATATGTGTGCTAGAACTTAATAAAGCTCCAACTACATTTATCTCTATGAGATTTTCGCACATTCTTTCTAAGGGGAAAGATTAATTCAAGAACTGATTCCTAAGCGCCAATAGACAAATAAAATCATTCATCCTTCAACCAACCTCTTCAGTTCCACTGCTGGTAGCGTCTATTTATTTTATTTCACCAATAGTCACTGCATCTAGCATTGATGATCGGAGTTTTGATGTTATACAGGAAAACGTTGCTGCTCATTTCATAAATTCTGTCACTCCTGTCGCCTCCTATGAAATCCACGGGATGAATAGGAGCTGTTTACTCAAGACCGACACAATATGCTATTAAACAGAACACAAACATAGTTTCTAATCTAACAAATACAACAAAAACTTCCAGATGGTACAACCAGTGACTAGTGTATTGTCGGACACAAATCGGTCCTTATCGACTGATCAGCAATTATCTGCGAGATGTAATACCACTTTCACAGTACTGATCAGACATCGCCAATCTGCATCAATGAATGGCTCTGATTGTCGGTTACTTATTTATCATTTCAGTTTCTTGATTGTTTTTTTTTTAATTGACGTAGCGTGCAAGGTGCATATCCAAGGCCCCAATAAATCCCCGTAAAGGATATCCGTAATCAATCTTAGAGGATTGGAGGCCTGCTTAAAGTCCTGTTTCAAGGCGTTGACACCATTGGAAAGTCCTTAAAGAATTAAGTTGGAATTCTCTTTCTCTTACCACAAGCTGCAAACTAGACCACAGTACTCATAAGCTCCATTGTTTTAGGCAGTGCTAGCATACGGTAGTGCCATCGGAGTCTACACCATCACTAATAAATGTAGATTATTATTTTATTTAGAAACAATTGGTGTAATAGCTGTCTCTAACTCAGGAATAGTAAACAATATATTTTAAATTATTTGGTGGGTAACGATCAAGATTAGGCAGTAAGTCCAGAGTATCAAGAAGAATATAAAATTTCAACCTGTTTTTCTACAAGTTTTATAACTACGGCAAAAGTGCATCTAGTATTTAATAAACGTTTAGAGGCTGGAGAAATGTGAAAGCCGTTCACTAGAGGGCGAGGAAGGTCGTTCGCCCTCCGCATTCCGCTCCCTGTTGATTCCTGCACCGAAGCCTTACGATACAGTCATATCTCAGCAGAAAGGCTACGTAATATTAATACTACACTTCTAGCTACGCATGTGTATCATAAATGCCGTAACAATGCAAGAAAAAATTACAAATACTCAAATCCAAAACAGAAACAAAAGGACTTTCTTCGTCATATTATTGGTCATTCAGCTATATTGTCTTAATACAATGCCCTCACAACCAGAACACAACAAATTTATACAGCTGTTCAAAGTCAGCAACAGATAGAGCGGTGGTAAGACTGTTATCTAAAGCGTTTTTTTTTTGAGGGGAAACCTATAAAAGTTACTTGACGCCGTGGGAGCCACACCGCGATTTTTATCACACTACAACCCCCCGGTGGAGTGGCCGTCTTTAGTGCTACGAAAAGGACTCCGAGATAAACAAAGGAACGCCAACGAAGTCCTCTAAGCGCGTTGCTCCATCGGGCTACATCCAGGCTGGGCCCACCGCACCTTCTGGTTTTTACGATGTACTAACATAGAACTTAATGAGGGTTCTTGTCAATAGTCACCGGGCCAGGAGTGTGTGTTGGTGACCAAATTGATGTTACACAGGAAGATGGTACTGCCCATCTCCTGGATTTTGTCTTCTTCTACATACACGGGAAGATAGGGATTAACAAATACAAATAAGTAATAATGAAGCATAGCATGTAGCTGTATGTAAGACAGAGACCTATACTAGAGTCGAAGGAGCCTACGGACATGTTTTTGTTTCTCGGGCAGACTTGCTCGCTGTACGGGAACTCGAATTTATTACTGATCGACCAACTAACTGTTCTTGTAATGCGCACGCGCATGTTAGATAACAACGTTTACAAGAATGTTTTGGATATGCGTAAATGGGCCGCTAAAACATATGATAATATGAGAAATGTGCCAAATCAAATAAGGATATAAAAATAGCAACGATCGGAACGTTTGATAGATAGGTGGCTGTTATGACGACTGCTTGAATCTAGTAGATTAAATTCATACGCACTCGTGTGTTTCAGTAGATACCATAAGCTGTCAACCGCATCTAACAGTCCCGAGTTGGTTACAAAAAGAGTTGGTGGTAGAAGGCGTATACTTTGACAGGGGAAGTATTATCACCACAGCTATTTTTAACGTGAAGCAGTTCTTGAGTTTCAGTTGTAGGCTGTGGTTACAGACTCAATTTCGTATAAGGCAACTATCTTTGTCTTCAGAAGTAGAACCGCAACTGAGATTGACTTCAAAATAATCCCTGTTCTTAACAGTCGGTCGGCAAGCTCTCTTGGTACATCATTTAAAAAAAGCAATAATCCCGAAACCTTATTCTGAAGGCAAACAAACAGTTGACCAACTGTATGGGAAATGGCATCCTTTTTTATTTTCAAAGGCATTGGAACTCTTCATTATCTCTAGTCCGTTAGCTACATCGTTACATCCTTTTTACACGCTTTTCATTAGCTTCACCTGTATGTTCGTAACCGACTTCTTTTGCGATTTTGACCCACTTTGAAACGTCGGATTGAGTTGAAAATTTGCACGCTTATCAAGGATGACAATATAATATTTTATATATATCTTTCTATATATCGCACCCATATTCGGTTAAATAGGAGATGAAAGGTTGTATGAAAGTTCCTCAATTTTAATGCAAGCTCAATTATACTTAGTATTTAGCATGGTAGTTTGATATAATATTTTTTTTTTCATATCGCTTTTTTGATAATAAATGTATGTGCGGTTAAGTTCTAGAATAAAGATTGTAGGAGGCATTCTAAGTTAAATAATAAAGGAGCAATGCGTGTGATTAACTTACCGGCATCAACACATAGTAATTATCACTGTGTAATAGTTTAGAAGGCGTTTCGATTTAGTCCTTAGGGGCTGTTAGGGGCCTTAAGGGCTTGTATTGAGCTGTAAATATTAAGCTGTTAGCCCTCATACAAAGAGTTGATTTGTCTAAGTACACATTGTACATAAGACATTTCTAATCATTTCTACATGTTTTACAATGTAGTAGAACCAGTGTAGTTCGATCAGTAATGTACCACCGTTACACCTGTTTCTAGCGTTAGTAGTTCTTACGTTTCGGTGGAAGAGTGTGCTTGTTGCCCCACTTATGTATGAGACGACCATCTAAGTCCTCGGGAATAGAAAGGAATCTGTGAAATAATTCAGATATAACCTCTATTTATGGGAAGTTGTTCACAGATGTCCATGGGCGGCAGTAACCACTTAGTATCAGGTGGACTGCATACTAATATGGTACTATTGACTGATAAAAAAGAAAAATGTAATTAGCTTTACACATAGACGTCACGAGTAAACAAAAAGTCAATATAAATAGCACGCATATAATTTAAATCTATGAATACGACGCGACATTTTTTCGGCGCTCCCACCCGTAAATTCGAAAACGCAGGCTTTATCGGTTCGTAAATATTCGCAAGGGTGGTTCCATGAGTGTACGTAAATTTGAGTATCTTTTGTTCGTTCAAAATGCCACAAACATATTTTTTGAATAACTGTCATAGTTGAGGGCTATTCTAGAGGGTCCAATGTATGCGGTTTAATAGCGGAATCCAAATAACAATAGTCGCGATTTTTTTATTTTGAAACTGCTGATTACTAGAATACAATGTAGGTATGTGCAAAAAATCTATCTAGATTTTATACGCATGTGAATATTAGTCGTGATATAATTAAGCATATATTAATCGGTAAATATGTATTTATGCGTCTTTAGGTAGAATTAGTTGGCTTAAATTACACTCAAAATCTTCAATAATGAATGCTGATGTCAAATGCCTTAGTAAGGTTTTTTTAAGCTTTATGATTGTAAGGAATGTTTTGGCATCACCGAATCGAACCCAAAACAGAGAAGTGTCAGACCTCTCATCGAGAGTAATATTTTAAGGTGGTACAGCTCTGTGTGGTTCAACCAAAAGAAGACACCAGAAGCACCACCGCCACCTATTTCTGCCTGATAACGGCAGTGTTATGGATTGCTGTCTTCTGGTAAGAAGGATGTAGTTTGAATACTTATCCGAGGCATACCAACTTAGTCCTTAGGAGTAGCAACGCATGATTAACCTCAAATAAGACTCTGATCTTATCTGGGATTGATTGCGGATGTCTGTGGATGACAGTGGCCATATGCGATACCAGGATACCCGATAGGGATGCATGCTCGTTTGCTACTTCTATATTATAAAAATAAATGCCTAATAGTATTTTTACTTCAGTATTAATATAATAAGTGTTATCTTGTCTTTTAATTTACGATTAAAGCGACGAAGAACAAACGGAAGAAGGAGAATAATATGTGCACTTGATGCTCAATAGAAACTGCCACTGGTGGACATCTATAATCAACTCCATATAGAACAGGAGTCCTATAGCATTGCCACTGAGGACTTATGGTTGTTGCATTAAAGGTAACAGACTTACGAATAGCTTTAATAACAAATTAAAACTAAAATACTATGAAAATAACTCTTATTACAGAATCTTACTCTATACTTGGCAGTGCATACCGACCCTATCAGGTAGGTATTCTGGAGTCTATTTCAGTTAAGTATAAGTTTAGTATAGTTTCATTTAAATGCCTTCGAAATTTCAAAAAAATATTGTTTCATTATGTTATAATAATAGTGTGTTTCTTTTACGTGTTCAATTCAGTTACTTCTTATAAAGATGGTGTCAAAATTACGAAGCGTAGCTTTTTATTGTTACTTTTCTATTCAAGATTGGAATCTCAAACAGCTCTACAAAATTTTAATTTTGAACTCATCTACAAGATATGAATTTTAAACTTATCTTATGAAAACATGTGTGATTGGTGGGATTAAAAGGACGATAGAAGGGTGAATAAAAATCTAGTTATTTTTTAAAAACTGGATGATTTATTACCATATAATAATATATATTCATTATTGAAACAAATTACGTTACAAAATGTACACGTTTGTCTTAACTCCATAACTACAGTATTATTATTTCATACTTAACAGTTTAAAAAACTACGTACATTATATGCAATTATAGTAGGTACCTTATGAGATACGAGTCAATAATTTATACAACGGACGAGGAGAAAGATAATTACTAATCAGAACCACTATCCTCGACTTTTTAATAACTTATCAATACAAATAAAACCCTTAAGCTATTGCCAGATAATAGGTTTTTAGTAAAATAATCCCAGTACAGGGTAAATTTTCCTTTCGTTCAAGAGAACTATGCGTTACGCTTAAACCAACACTGATCGTCTAATATGTACAAGTTCTTGAACCGATTATTTCAATTGGTATAGCTGTTCCATTTCACGAAGACGCGTAGAGTTCTGTGAGTCAGAACGAGATGTCGAAAATCGAAAAGCGTTATCGTGAAATGAAACAGCTGTAACAGCGACAGTGCTGCCATTATTTGGTTAGCCGAAAACCGTAACTGTTTAGTGCTAAGAGATCCATCGGTAACGGTGTTTAAGAGCTTCATCATTTTTTGGTATAAATTGAAAAAAGAACACTAATAAAAATCAGGTATCAATGATGTAAAGGCCACTACGGATGTTGCTATAGAAGAAGTGGCTGGAACTCGATTAGGTAGAAAAGACTACGTCGGCCCAAAATCTTTCAAAGACTAGAATCGGAACATGCCATCAGTATGGGAAATGATCCTAAATAATGTGGCCTTCATATAAACAAGTTATTTACAAAATCCAATAGTAAAAGGAAAAGGGAGGGTGATCACAAAACAAATGATATCAGTCCCATTATAATGCTTAAAGCCATACAAATTAGCTTCGAAAGTAGGAAACGTTTGGCATGTTAGGTACTCGTTTAATACGAAATGTAAGCACACACAATTTGCAAAGTATACGTATGCAACTACTTTATTTTCCTTAACATTACTTGATAGATTTAATGGACCATTTTTTTTTTTCATAATTTTTGTTCCTTACACATTTGATCAAATTAATTTTTATTTACAAAATAATTGAAATAAATTCAAAATTTAAACTTCCAAAATCGTGGTAAAAGAAGCGAAGGTTACACTTAAAAAGCATACATACAAAAAATCATCTTATCATAAAAGTGTAAGCCATTATTTACACTGGTGTTCCAGATACATGTCGTATTTGATATAAAATATAACAATCATTAAGCAGCAGGACACAATGGACAACTATCCCAAAATGATAATAAAATGGAACGTAAAAAAACAACTATCACACATATTTCTGTAACTTAATTAGTTACTAACTTATTAATATTTATATTGTTACCCCTATTTTACATTATCGATTCATATTGTGCGAAGTTTTCGTTTGTTTAATCATTATCATTAACTTTATAATACCAATAATTAATGACAGCTACGTCAACAAACAAATCAGATACATTTATTATAATATGCATCCACTACATTTGACTTCGATATACAATATACGGTTAATTACGGTTTATTTCATAGACACCAATTATTAATAATTAATATTATTTATGTATTAATGCAAAGTAAGATATATGACCCTTCTGTTATTATTTTACATTGGGAACAAGTAACAGTTCACATCTAACACCTCTAACACACTTCATCTTCCAAGCCATCTAGAACCTATTTCGAAAGACTAATCCTTTTGCCCCAAGCGTTCAATATTAACAATCGGGTACTATGTAAATGAAATATTCGTTGTGTCTTATACAGTGAAGTTTGAAATTATACATAAATCCTATGATAGAACCGCTTATCGATTAAAACAACAACTGATAGATACATATGATACACAGATTAAAAATTACGATCAAAAATTTCCCTTTTTTAAACATAACGAGAATATTATCAACTTTTCAGTTCTGTGAATTAATCACTAACATTTTTTTTTTCAATTGAACCGTATTTATAAGACTTATAATACTTACGCATACATTATACATATTAAACGTGTAATATAAATATAAAGCCTACCAGTTGCTATGTCTTTGTCGAAATATGTCCATCTACTATTATGACAAGCCGTTTAAGCACAGACAGATGTAATTCAGTCCTTGATTCTGTACATATTAAATTTGTATTAATCGTAATGTAAAAATTGTTTCCATCAACCCAAAGCATATTATAATAGAACATACAACAAAAGTATCGATATGCTTAAAAATAAGAAGAGATGAATTAATTCAGCTAATATTCCCAACCCAATGATTGGAAAAATAGCAGACTTAATTCCCAAAGGTATTTCAAAATCCTAAAATCTTAATTTCAACTTAGGTCTCAATATCGATTCATCCGAAGAATAGACAGTGTATTTAATGATTTAATTGCATATACAAATTTTAAAATATAGAGAATCAAGAACCTTAAAAGAAGTATAATTTTGAAAACTTGACTCCACCTCATCACAAACAGAATCAACTATTCAAACAGGAAAAGAGCCCGATATAGTATGTAGTACACAACATTTATACATAATATAATTGTTATTTTAATTACATACATAACCTACAACAACTAACTACGTCCTCTATGATATTTATTTTCTTTTAGACGCATATTATATTCTCTAATGTTTGTCACAGTTCGCTTTATTTTGACTTCTTTCATATAAACAGGTTCAATACTTATTTACATTTAAAAATACTTTCACGGGTTTCGTAAAAACACATCTACCGAAGGCTACGAAGGAAGAAAGCCTAAAAGTTTACAAGCAAAGGATCACATAACATTGTGGGACAGGTTACACCAAGGAAGGCTTAGAATAACGTTTTTAAATTTAAAATGGGGACTTTTTACAATCTAATTTTTAAACAAAACATCGAAACCCTGATAATTCCAATTATTGAAAAACCACAACAAGAAGCGCTAATTTTATTATACAACATTAAATTCGATGTTGCTTAAATACTTGGGGTTATTCGTAGTCTCCCCACCAATAAAAATTGAAAAGACCAAAAACATACAAGTACTACCAATGATGGCTCTAAATGTACAAAAGCAGTTAAATACAATATTCTACATCTATTACAGAACTGGTTTTCAAAAGTATATTTCAAGTATTGAAATATTTTATTGTATAGACTGTAATAAAAGTGGGTTGACACAAGCATTTTAAATCTACCAGTAAAAGGAAAAATTTCAGTCATATAATTTTTACTAGCAGAGGAGATTTTAATTCTAATTTGAGCGTTGGACTCTCTATTAGTATATTGCTTTTAATCGATGAATCCAAGTTTCCAGGTAAAGCGCAATTTAACACGTATGAAGCCAAAGAAATAAAACCGGAGTGGTTAAAAGCGAAATATTCAAATGAAACACGCACAGGAAGTTCCACAACTTCTGTTAACTCGCAAAAGTGTACAAGACGTTTTATTGTCGAAGTTTGAAAACATAAGAGATGTACAAAGATGAGAAAAGTAAAGATATTGCTCACATCAAAACCAAAAAAGATACAAATGAAACTCTTCATAGATCTAATGTTAGTTATTGCATAACAGCTGATGACACAATCTACGATCTTTATATATGGGCCTACACAGCAATTACAATGACAATTCGGTCCCTTGAAATTTGTACCGTATTCTGATGTTAAGTTTTAAATGGGTCACAATACTAAGGAACATGTTATTGTATTTGCTGGTGATGCTTTTATCAGAGCAACTAAGTTTATTAGCGCAAATTGCATCATTAACTGATATTTTGATAACAATTACATCTATAAAGGAAGCGAAACCAATACAAAATGCAAATCTGGCACCCAAATCAACCTTAAATTTAGCGTTTTATAGTTTTTAAACAGCATCTAAGTAATCACTACGCGCTTACGAAGATATCTTGAGCATCACTAAAATACACATATTTTGAAGAAATTCAAGTTATTTATTAGGCACAAATTTACTTTATTATTATAACTGTCAATATATGTATACATATAATATCATCCTACAACACACAAGAAAGTATTACTTACAGATTCGCAGTACAATAATGTATAGATAATGTGTATTTTATGCATTTCTTTAAAAATAATTGGATTTCATAGACACTCACTAAGTATTATACGAAGTAGTTTTTTACATAATATATTTATAAGAATATAATATAAGTAAAGCATTTTCTTTTATCAATTGGAGCACAACGGATCCCTTAATATTATGAACTATAGGGACACAGATATCTACAAATATTGATTCTTTATCTGAAACAGTATATTTTAGAAGGTTTATAATTATATATCTTAAGATGCTTGAGGTAACATCAATGTAAACATTACCCCGCTAACTAACTGACACCATTTTCAATGAATTGACAGATTTTGCGAAATTTATACAACTTTAGCTTATGCCTTATTGTGGACTTCGGGATGGGTTTATTTTTTTTTTTTACAATACCAAAATTCATGTCTTTTTGAGGAATTATATTTTCATTTAATTATGTTTATATGCCAAATATTTTTACATGTAAATGAAATGAATGTATATTATTTTTGGACACAATATCCCGACCTCCACAATGAAGCAAATTATCAAAAATAGATAGTATAATTTTTCAATAAAATTATGCCCATTTCTAAAAATTAAAAAAGTTAGAGAAGCTAGCGCTGCTAAAACTAATCTATGCGATATCAGTCTCCACTAGAACCTTACAATTTAGAAAATCCATAAAGTAAATCACAGAGTTTGAAACAGCAAAACATTGCGTGAAACCGAACCAGTATTTTGTTCATACGAATATTTTTTCCCTTGACCACCGTCCCGCGATTCAATACATTCCCTTTATTGATATGTATCTTTCTATAGACGTTATTATGAAGCGTGAAGATGTAAAGAAAGTAACGAGAAAGTTGAACAGTGTCCCTTCGCATCGATCCTGAGGTACCGTCGTAACTTTACATTTTTTTTCATACTTTACCATTGAACGGAAATAACCTTACCTTAAACAACCTAACGTATATTATAGCAAAACGTATCAACTCGAAACACCTACACAAATCCCTTGACGTGATGCTTATGAGTGAATCAAAAAAGACACGAGCACAACGACAAATGGTTAAAAGCGGCGGAGCCGAGTTGTGCCCGCGGCTTTAAAAAGATACTCATCACGGCAAGAGCCTGACTCAATCCAAAAATACCTTCTCGATATTCCCGCACTCCGAAATTCCTCCAATGTCATACCGATCAGCTTCCGACAGTAAAATTATAAATGTCGTACTATCAACTATGTGTGCATCAAAGTATAAAGTGAACTTACGTACAGTAAATAGAACGCAAGCCAAACATGACTATAACCTAGTCTTATTTTTCTATTAATCGAATGATACATGTTTCTAAGACATTTGAACATAAACGTGACGACGATCGTCCTAACAGTACAATTGTTAATAAAGTAAGATAAAGGAGCGACATACGATTGCGAACTTACTATTAAGAAGCCAAGTCGAGTAATGTACACGTACAGAATATACGGACGCGACAACGCGTAGCGAGCGTGCGGCGAGACCTGACTGGACCGTGGCTTGCTAACCAGGCGACGGAGAGTAAGACGGATTATTTTCTGAGATGCGTCTGAGACGTGCCGTTTGGAAATCGTCGAAAGTAAACATTTTCAATGAAAGCAAAACGGTTAAACGAGAACCAACTCACAGCCTATGTTATAAACCCGATGCGCTTCCACGACGCCGGAGCGTCGATATCGACTGAGCGTTCGCATTCTAAACTAAACGAGAAATCAAAAGAACCGAAGAAGAACACAGCCTCGCGGCCGGTCAACGTCGAAATCAAAAATTTCACCCTCGAACCTTATTAAATAACTTTGTACATTGAATCCAAATGTCGACACGTCATTTTGGATGTAGGCACTCTCTAGGCGGGGCGGCGAGCGGACGCCGCGTCGTCAGCCCCCGTGTGGCGGCTCGAAAATGAGATCAGTGGTACCGCCCAGGGGCCGTGGCGACATGAGCACCGCTCTAAGACGACGTGAGGTACGACTAAAACGTGTCGCCCCAACCCCCCGCCACGCCGATCTCGCTCAACATGTCCGATACGTCGGGCGTGCACGAGAACTCAAAATGCGACCCGGACGAGGAAGACGCCGTCTCGAACGATTCCATGTCCGTCGTGATCGCCTCGAGGTCGACTTCGTAGTCCGCGGGTAACGGCAGGAGGTCCGTGATAGAGTACAACTCGCTCAGATCGGCCTGCTCGCGACGCGTATTATCGTCATAGAAGCAAGCGGATTCGGGGGAGTCCGGAGATCCGGCTGGCGATGCAGGTAGAGGCGGCGGGGCAGGCGTTTCGATCGGCACACTCCGGACGTTAGTTGCCGGTCGCGATCGCCGTCTAGACATTCCCCTGTTGTTGTTGGAGTCGGCCCGCTGCTTACGCTTTTGCTTCGTCACAGCGCCGGTTCGTTGCGTCGGCTTGGCTGTCTTCTTACGCGGCCTGTACTTGTAGTCTGGGTACTCGCGCATATGTAGCTGCCTGAGCCTCTCCGCTTCGTCGATGAAGGGCTGCCTCTCTTCGTCGTTCAGAGTTTTCCAAACGCGTCCCAGATTCTTCGATATTTCCGCGTTGTGCATATCTGGGGTTTGTTCGCAGATTTTCCTACGCTCGATCTGCGACCACACCATGAACGCGTTCATGGGCCTCTTGATGTGGTTGGGATTGTTCTTTTTTGTCTGTGAACAAAGAAAAATATATGTTAAATTCACGTTAAATTAACTTTAGTATTGGCAACATACACCGAAATAAAACAGATATGTCGGGAGCAGAAATCAGTGTTATCAGTTTAATTGTGGAGAGCGCGATTATTATTTCAGACATGTCCGATCTGCGGAGCTCTAGCAAAGAGCTGACTATAGGGTATTAGTATGCATGACGTTGCACCATTAAGTCTGCGTCCTTACTATTAATGATATTGTTATCATAGGAATTATTATTATTACAAACAAGTCAAATTGTAATCTATTCTAATAGTTCGATTTAGGAAAATTTTATAACACGAACGCAATTCGAATATGTAATGGAGCTGATAATTCGATTCCTGCACATTTGGTTCGTGTTACGCGTGACCCAATTTTAATTCTATTTTGAACGTTTCGATAGTAACCAGAGTTCGAGTACTCTTTCCAAATGCAGTAAATGCTTCCGCATCTCGACCGAATGTTGTAAAACATTGACTAACGAGGATGTTTAAGGACGCAGGAAGTCATTATCAAATCATGTAGGAAGCATTGAGGACGTTCCGATCCAAGGGCATGGGTTATCTCTATTTTCCTTACATCAAAGGGAGGCCGATAACCCGTTTCGACATTCGGGATGAATAAATATACATATATGGGTTAAAGAAAACTTTACTCCCGAATTCAGCGAAGACGTAAAAACAAGATCCCACTATAGGGAACATAAGCGAATATCTCCTTTATTATTTAAATCTTACTTTCGCTAAACTCCGGTCTCTCTGGTAGCGGCGAGGGGAAAAAATCTCGACTTTATATTTTTTGCTCGTCTTATTTATATTCAGGACAAAAAAAGGGTTTGTCAGATGGCAACTAAATCAAGTTCGGTACGCCCACTCGGCTCCAAGGTGAACGTAGGTAGGCGGTTTTTTGTAGCCCCGCTAACTTATTCAGGTTACCGATGTTATTAATATTACTAACATATACATATGAGCTATGTACATATATCGGAAATTTGCCTCAATGCTTGTATTTTTACATGGTCATGAATATACTATACATGACTATATTATACATGAATAATGAATAATATTACTTTGATTTGTAGTTTTTTTTTTGTAATAAATGTTATTTAAGTACTAAGATCACTTGGATATGACATTAATGTTCATCATGCGTCCTCAGTACTTTGTATATGTTTTATTATAACATTCATTACACTGTACATAAAATATAATCATTGATAATCACCAAATGAAGTGGTCAATGTAACGTTAAAGTAATAACTGTACAGTTTTTGTTTTAACTAATTAATGTACGGAGCTATATAATACATGATATTTGGTCTACAATGCAATTTTTTATTTCAATCCATTTCCAAAATAATACTGCAATAAGTCATATTGAGCCTCGGATATAAACATTTCAATTGCACCAGATGTATTTGTTGAAGCATGTATGATGCCTATTCATTGCCACATAATTCAATGGCGAAATCCTTGATATAAAATAACGAACAAGGTATAAATTCAAATGATAAACACCCACATAAGCACATTGATAATCAATTAAAATTGTTTATAGAGTACCGGCAGTTAATATAAAGTACAAGCAAGTAACAATAAATATGTTACACATGAAAAATAGTGCGAAATACACGAAGAAAATTATCCACTACCTACAGGATACAATTCCGTATGTGATGGCGAGATGTATACATCTCGTACATTATCATTTTGGCCATACACATAACAAAAATAAAAATGTTACAAACGGTTGATGTAATGACGATATTCAACTGGCTAAAGCCAATGCTTGGAATCAAAACGTGACCTTAAAGTATCTTTATATTACTGAAATCTTAGAGGTGATGTGAGACGCGATTAAGAATTTGAGAAAGGCTTTCTGCGAGATACGCTAGACTGGTTCTGAAAAGAAATTGCAGGTAAAACGATAATCATCCTATGTCTCGGCAAGGAATTGCTTAATCGAGCGTACCTGTAATCTAAGCAAGATCCAGTAAGCGCTGCCATTTGTTTTTGCTAAGCGTCCTTAATGTTACATCGTTTAATGCTGTGTTGAGTTTATAACGCGATTTTTATTTTCATGTTAACGCAAACTACTTTTAAACATTAAACTGTTTCGCTGATAAGACTATGCAAAGAGAAGATATAAATGAAGAAAAATATTACAAACAGTCCGAAACAGTAGTCTTTAAGTAACAAAAAATTCATGAACTAAAACATACATAAAACTAGTCGAACGAAATAACACATACAAATAGCATAACACACACAAGCATACAAAGTGAATGTTAAAACAAAAACAAATCGTAAAGTGTAATAAAAAACAAACTAGGATATCTAAGCCGGTTCATAGTTCAAACGCCCCAACAAGGAACACATGCGCGTGACGTCAGAGCCGTATATGGCAGTACAACCTTCTATTTGGATCGTCCACATGTGACACGCGTTTGTCTATGCGGCGCAAGGGCGTCCAGTTCATTTCCTGAACGGCATGTATCTGTCGAATGGATCTTGGATTTGACGGCATACTTTTCGACTGGATAGAGCTCAGTGGCTAAATGTCCGAAAAAGGCGCAATTTTAACTATAATGATCAGATCGAAACCTTTCTCAAGTTAGTAACTGCCTCATAAAGGTCAACTTGTACCATACAAACCTGAACTAACAGCGTGGGAGTAAGTACATAGTGCTACATAATTAATATACAAATTATACAATTAACTTCAATAAACATCACAACGAAAATTACCGACCACGTGTACTGAGATAAAATACATATTGTATACAAGATTTTAACTCAAGGAAACATGCTACTCTGACAATTTATATTCCATAATTCAATCTCAACGACTATTTTCTTTCTTCAGTCCATAAAGTGAGTTAAATAACGACCACGTTCCAACCTTTGCAACGCTAATTATTTGTTTACGGATTGAAATGGCAGTCGATTATAAAGACAACGTCTCACCACTGACGAATAAAGAGATATACGATATTATAAATTACTAACAATTATTGCATCGAATTACGTAAATCTTAAAGTAGAATTATTATTAATACTTATTGTAATGACAATAAATTAAACTTTTGTTTTATTAGTCAATGATGTAAAAAGAATAAATTCGTCCATCGTATGTAGTTTATCCATCAGCTATACAACAAGTTCTTAAATAATTGGCTGTATCGTATTCAGTATTGAATTTCCGTGTTAATAAAACTCTGTTCAATTCCGGAGTTTTCGCCGTAAGGCCACTGTTAAGGTTATGGATGTATCTCAAAAATCGAAAACGGAAATTTTTAATCCTCCTTCCGTCTCATCTTACATTACATGAATACCTTGTTTATCATCAATAAACATTTATCATTTGTTTTTATTTTTATACAAATGTTTTCGCAAAAGTGGAAACTTTTATACTTCATTTTCTATTTTATTGATGGTAATGACCATTCCTCTAACCAAAAATAGATTATTCAAATACAATTCTGTTAGCAACTAACATTTACAACTTTAAGATTACAAATATAACGAGGTTTACACAGAATTATTTACATATCGCTCATATAAAAATAAAAGTTACCACTGCTGGTACAGAGCCTTGAACACGAGTCCAGCATGCAACCGGTTTCGCAAAGATGAGTTACTGCCACTTCCTACGAGGAAGTTATACTAACCTATATGGGAACAGGTTCTTCAACTGATTTAGACAAACATAATTTTGCCGTTTCCGAGGCCTACATCGTGTTTGGTAATACCTTGTCATAAATTTCGCACGAGTATGGTATTATTTTTATCCGACTACGTCAGAAGGAGGGTAATGTTTTTCGAGTGTTTGTATGTATGTTTGTTTGTATGTATGTCCATTTCTTTGGCACGCGCTACAGCCCAAACGGCTTGACGGATTGT
>DWTU01000186.1:0-20803 GCA_018251515.1 Cecropterus confusis | reverse complement strand
TGCGAAACCCTAATTACATTTTCTAAAATAGTAGTAGCCTACGTTACGCCTTATGACATCAGCTATCCAACAGTGAAAGTCCCGTCCAAATCAGTCCAATTTGATATAACAAACAGACACTTCAATTTTATTTATATGTATAGATGTATAAATTATAAGACTTTCAAAGTAAAGAAACTTATACATTGTAACCGTTCTCCAGGCTTACCAGATCGCGACGCTGATCAAGGACTACATCGAGGCGGTCCGCGGGCCGGTGTCGCCGGCGGCGGCGGAGCCGGCCCGCGCGGTGGCGCCCCTGCCGCCGCCCGCCTCGTGACACCCCGCGCGCCCCGCCTAGTGCCAGTGCTTCCGCGTCCGCCGCTGAGCGCCCAGCGACTGTCTGACGTGTGGATTGTGTCGTGAGTGTGCGGTGCGCCTTACGTGCGGTGCGAGGTGTACAGTGCAGTGGGATAAGTTGCGATAGTTGGTGTAGTACATGAGCGTTAGTGATGTTAGTGACGTAAGCGTAATAATATTATAGAGGTATGTGAAATTAGTGACGCTTTTATAAAAGCGATGATAAGAGATAGATAGGAACAAAAAAATATACTTGTATGGACAAAATGTGACACGATACTTAAGTGTGATAATGTTACACGCATGTGTGTAATAACAAAACATGTTTTAGATTCGTGTGCAAATAAAGCATACTCGTAAATAATAATTGAAAATCTTATCTAGTTTTAAAATCGTGTTGCTTAAAATACCGGCAAGTCACAACATTATCATAATATTAGATTGTCTATACAATTATTCAATATACGATTCGTTACTTAACATTATATCATTGTGGCTATACACATAAATATAAATGTACATTAAAATATAATGTATAGCATATATGACTGTAATTTCACAAATAAATAAGCGCCGCGAGTTTAAAGTAACGATTTACAAAGAATAACGAAGAATAAAGAATAGATTCGTGAGACATAAAACGGTAACGAGGTTGCGTTTACCTTATAACTTCAGGGAGCCGCTTATAACCGTAGCGGTTTAAATAGTTATATCTAAACAAAAAGCGAAAGATATATATTAATTATTTTGGCGATTTGTTTTAAAATATTGCATTCATAAATGTGGAATATTCTTAAATTATCCTTTCAACTCACGGCGCCCGATTGCGAAATTTAAATAAGAAAATGTATCACTAACGCTCATGATATGTAGAATCTGCGTGTACACCGGGAAGTAAATGTTGGTACGAAAGGCATGCATTACGCTAGAGAAATATATATCTATTATAACATATAAATTCAATGATCGATGATCAAATATTGATCATATAATGAACAGATCTAGTCTACAAATTGGCAAATGTTAAATGAAAATTCTTATTATTAGCTAGCTTCAATCTTATCTATATGCAGCACAGAGACTTGAAAAAATACGATTTTATATTGCTATCACGTACTTACAAATTATATAGACGAGTATAGGTATACATTTGGTTCTGCTTGATAGTCGTATTTGGCCCCAAGTCTATGTCGCTTGCTAAAATAAATGAATTCGACATTTACTTCAATTAACAGCAGGAAAGATACAAGTGGTGTTTGGTTAAGAGTGTCAGGATGGACGATTTTAAGTTGCCAGAGGACGGGGAAGCACAAGAAAAAGAAACATAAACTTAATCATAGTGTAATTCAATTTTATTACCCCCTTCACATAGATACTATATTCTCTTCTAGACCTCCTTTAAATAAAGTTAATGTCAGTATTATTAATATTAAAAGGTGTTAAAATATTAATAAATTGGATCGCATTTTAGTGTTATAGAGCGTTAATATTGTTAAGATGTTTCAAATGTTAGATAGTGTTCATAATGTCCGAATCTTTACCCCTTCCTAGTCGATGGTTAACTTTTAAGATCTTTATGTTGTTTGGGGTTTTTTGTATTCCAACGGTGGTTGGATGACAAAAAATCGATACGGAATATTTTATGCTAAGCCAGCCCACGGTGAACCTACTTACATATTGACAAATTTGCCGTACGACACACTGTGGCATATTATTCAATAAAAAAGTTAATGAGCATTATCCATTAACTGTAATGAAAATACGCCGCATGTGAATCTCCCTAGTGAATAGATAATATAATTAACGTTTCATATCAGTGTAATTCCTAATCTGTTAAAAATTATTTGCTTTATCAAATATTTCCTGTGTATGAAGGTACACGCATAGTCTTATATTATGCAATACTTGTTTCCTATAGAGTTTGCGGTATTGTCTGTTTGTCCTGATGTCTTGTTTTGTGCCTTGTAACTGCATAGTGTTGGTGAACTGAACGAGCCTGATTAAAATTTTGATGTTATGTATTAATTAATTAAAACGTCAGAAGTCAAATAAACTTGTCAAATTAAATCCAACACAAAAAAATATACAGAATATAACTTATATAAATATGTTACAGTTTATTAATGTCAATTGATAAGAACATTTTAAATAATAATAATAAAGAAATTATGATATTTAATGTTTTATGTAAATGACCTGTCTATACTATATCAAATTTATCTAAATTTAACTGAATTGAACTTCATATGTAACATTTTTTTGTTTACCACATAGAAAGGTGTAACAGTAAAACTATAATTATAAAACATTACAAATTTTAACACTATTTTCATTTCTAATCGGGTTGTCCGTTCAGCCAACATTATTGTCAGCATATTACTCGATGAGTGAATTGTGCAAATTTATTATGACTGCAAAATAATTACTGATTGTTCCAAATATTTACTAACATGCATATTATAACTATATTGCACAATGTTATGTCTCAATATTTTATAGTAAATATAAATTATTTATAATCGATAGTAAATCTAGATATATTGAAGCATTTATTGTACGATGCTTACATAATGTATGTTACATGAGTTACGTGCATGTTCTCAACATTATATGACAAAGTTTATAGTTGACTCATGCTCAAGCCTATTCTTTACGTTAGGCCTATTTGGTGCTTAGATAATTACTTTTTTTGTTTTTTGCTTAGTTCGTGTTTCTGATCTCATTATTGAGTATTATTTATTTTGATGCCATATTTTGTTTAAGTCGGCAATAACAATATGATTAGGTTATTTATTTCGTCTTACGTATTGCAAATTTTTGTACATAAATGATACACCAAAGACTTTGAATCGTCCTTTTGAATCTTTTTACTTTGACAAAATTAATGTTTGATCTTGATTAACATTTTTTGAATGTGTACATATTGATAATTGATAATAATTAATATAGGTATAAAAGTTATACTCTTTCAAGTGAAATTTATGTATTCGATGCTCAAGTCTAACTCTTTAGAACCGCTTTAGAACCTACAATCGCAGAACCAGTTAGAGATATAGTTTCCTGTTTGTCAGACTTAGCACTTAACATCCATATTAAATCGCGAGATGCGGACTGAATCGAGTTAGACCAGCATTTGTAGAGTCTGATATAATTATATAATAACTGCAACATTTGGCATTCGATAAATATATCTGGCTTTTAGCTTATTAAATCGACTCTAATTAGGATATTGAGTGACTATACTTTTAACGTTTTGGAACCTACGCATACTTCTTTATTTCTGAAGATATTGTCTTGGCGGATAACAATTGTCAATGACACTATATCGTTCTGAGCAAAAACATAGCAATGACACAAAAAATAGTTATTATAACTTGAGAAATAAAGTAGTATTCGACTTTACTAAAAAATAAATTAATAATTTTTGGAGCACCATATTATTGTTGATAAGTACTTTATTTAGATATAACGTTATATTGTAAGCACTAAACCGCAGAACAATCAGGTTGACATAACCACCACTCACACTGCCCAAATAGACTGAGTGTCCCAAATATTTTGCTCTTTTTTTGATGAATTGTTTTTGTTACATTGCATATGGAATTTACCTAATTATTTGAATGCCAAATAAAGAATAATAAAACAAACTGTTTTTTTTTTCAAAATTATATTTTGTTCCTCTTAACTTAAATAATGTTTGTACTATTACTGAGTAACTAAACCTAAGTAGTCGTCCATGAGAGTCCCAATAGCAAACTGTAAAGAAAAGAAATAGTAAGTATAAACAATGTTAGTTCCACATTACTATTTGACGACCCACGTGGCGGAGCGGTCACCATACCGGTCTGACACGTAATGGGCCCCAGGTTCGATCCCCGGCTAGACAAATGTCTGAAAGATGAGTTTAGATTCCTGTTCTGGGTCTGGGTGTTGGTGTAATTGTCTTTGTATGTCCATAGCATATTATAAAAACAAAGTTAACATTTTATTACACCAAAATCATGATTCAGACTGTTTCAGTATATAATATAATCATATTAATACTTACAATTACAAGTCGTAACAAGCAGAAAGGCTTAAAAACAGCCCTTACAAACCAAATTTTGTAAACTTATACGTAATAGTAAATTTATTATTATTATTTTAATTTATGAACTTCCATTATGTATGTTACCTGTCATACAAATTCAACTTCAAGATACAATGTAACGTCTTAAATCAGTTTATATTTTTTATACAGACTGAATTTTATTAAATATAAGTGAATAACTTACAATTCCTGTTGCATCGACCCTGGTGCCCACAATCTTCAGTCTGATAACATCCTCTTCCTGTATGACGTTATCTTCCTGTTTACTCTTATAACATGGAGGATTCACATTTGGACAAAACTCCATATCAGCAGGAATGGACTAAAATATAATAAAAAGTATATATATTAAGAGAGAGAGAGAGATAAGTATTAATACCAAAAAACCTGAAATAATATTAATTTTAGGGCTGCACATACAAATCACAATAGTTCAAAATTAAGGCCCTCAGGTGGTCAACAAGGATATCATTTAGAATTATAATTAAGTGTAATATAACATATAATTGTTTTGCCACTTACATGATGTGAAATAAAACAGCTCAGGGGTCCAATTTGAGCAAACATTCCAACCTGTGATAACAAAACAAAGCAACTATTCTTAATACATAAAATCATAAAGTACATTATATAACTACAACCACTGAATGATAATTGCAAGACATACTAAAGGAAAGCCTATAAATAATAATGATTATTTGTCGCAATCCGTAAAGCAGAAAAAATTAAGACTTGATTTTAGTGTCCGACTGAAGCTTCGATTTCAGTTTCGGCCACCTTCGGCTTCGGCCAAAATGGGCTGAAGTTTTAGCCAAAGCCGAAGGTTTTTTGCAAGTAAAAAAACTTGAACAAAATGTAACAAATGTAGTACACATCTATGCGGAAGCTCCGCATTTGCAGATGTGGATGCAAATATTCGCAACATCCCTGCGATACACTGCATTTGATATGACAAAGTGCAAGTGTAAGTGCATACTCCGCAGTGGGTTTGTCTGCCAGTTGTGTTTGAAATTCTCATTATTTCGAGATATTATAATTTTTGACCGAAAGTTGTGACTATACACAAAGAATCGGCTTCTGCCGAAAATCGACCTTCATCGGACACAACTTGATTTAGATAACACTCACCAATAAATTTATTAATTTTCATAACGTTTTAGCATTTTAATTACTTCATTTGATTTCAACAACAAAAAGAAAACTACATCTAAAGTCTAAACTAGCAATGAATTTAATCTCTCTACCTTATTGACTTGGGTAACAATAGCATCCAGCACCTCTCCCTTGAAGGGCCGGAACACAATGGCCTTGTACTTCACTGGGTACACCACGAAGCCCTGTCCGGGCTGAATCAAACCAGCACCTATGCTGTCTATCGTTGTCACTGCGATGACAAAACCATATCTGGAATGAATAAGCTTCAATGTATGCAGTGCATTATATATGATGACAGGTTTAGTGAATTTTAATACTGAAAGAGCCGAAGTGCCTAATTTCCATTTGGTGTCATCCTTGAATAGCATCACTCAGTCTCTTCCTGTGGATGTTGTGGGAGTCAAGAGCAAAGGTCAACAGCAACTTCCTATGTCACATCAACACCCACTGCAGCCACCAACACACATGATCACTATTCCCTCCCTAAATCCCTCTTTAGGGGAGGTCTATGTACAGCAGTGAAACACAAAGGATTGATAGATATTTAATGTTAGTTGGAAGTAGCAAAGGAGTATGCAGATGGTAAGTGATAACTGCCGCCCATGAAGATGTTTCAGCATCTTCATGAAGATCAGAGATTCTATCCAAAGTCGATCACATATGCATTGCTACTCCCGAGGACTAAGATGGGCCTCTCATATACAAATGAGCCAGCAACCACACCCCTTCACCAAAACGCAGTTCTTGCATTTTGGTGAAGGGGTGTGGTTGCCGGCTTCATGCAAGAAATAGGTGTGGCGTTGGTACCTCTCATTGACTGAAGAGGTCAGACATATTCTACCATCTTGAAAATGAAATGAAGTAATTGATGGATGAAACAATAAGAAAATGTATTCCAGGAATTTTTGTATTTGCAGGTTTATAATATAAATAAATTCTTCGGAAATGACAAGAATAGATTAATACAGAATTGTTTATCAAAATTGCAAAATTAAAAAAATGTAAAATGTACGGGCATTTCTACATAACAAGCAGATGAAACAAATTTGTTGCACTCGATACACGGTTGGTTAGAATGGATTGGTATATATTTGTCCTCTTGAAATAAACTGATTGCAAGTATATTGTTTAATATAACCTTTAAAGTGTACTAACTTGCCTGTGCATGTTCCTTCGACTTCCAAATAAAGTTTCTGCTTTACCGTATCCAGTAATTGTGGCCCAAAGTACCGCGGATGCAGAAGTATCTCATGTTCTAAGGAAATCTGAAAATTTGAGTATCCGGCTTACTTTCAATAAATCAATTGATGCTTCTAACTTATTATTAAAATTAAGTTATTATTAAAAATACTTACATGGTAAAACATTTTACTCTAATAATGCTAAGCATAAAACAATCAACTTAAATTTAGTTTTCAACATAAAGAAGTACAATTAACCTGAATTAACGCAATACTCCCAAATTCAATTTCGGTAAATAATAAACATAGCATTGACAAAATAAAAATGTCAAAATTGTCAAGCGGCGGTGTCAAGTGAGTTTGGCAAACCGAATCAAAGCGGTTTAAGTAGAAACCGATTCAAACTGAGTTATGCCGCGTCCGCATGCTTGCCAAACCTCAACAAGCCATTACAAATTCAAACGTGTGGATAGAGTGTTTGATTTGCCTTACACAGGCTTGCAAGCGCTTGGAACTGATCCAATCGAATGTAGGTTTTTTGTCACAAATCAAAGAGAAGCGCCGCAAGCGCTTGCGACGCGTTCACTCGTTTGCGCACGCTCAGTCTCGTTTGTGTACTGGTAGCGAATAGACGGGCACTCGTCTTATAAAAAATTAGCGACTGGTAAAGTAAACAAAAAAAGTAGTCATATCGCGTTCAGGGGGTACTGCTTTGGAACGCCTTGCCTGCCGATATCAGGAAAGCTTCCAGTAAGGTGTTGTTTAAGAAGCTTGCCCGAAAGCATTATCTGAATACTTCTATTGGTTCTCAATCATTTATAATTTCATTCTATTGTGTATGGTATGTAATTGTTTACAGATTTATGTATAGTATGTATGTATTTTTGCTATGTGTGTATGTATTTATAACTTAATATCTATATTATCTATTAACACCTGCCGCATACTTTGCAGCCATCCAGGGTTATATGATAGAGAATGCCATACGACATTGAGTTAAATTGAAACAAAAAACATCTTGAACTTTTTGAAAAGTTACCAGGCAGAATCATGCATCTGGGACCCAAGAAATACTAATCACATGGATAAAAAAAAATAACTTAGTAAAAGAGTAAAACAGTATTTTTGTTTTTACTTATTTTCTTAGTTTTATAATAAAAATAACTTAAACCAATATTATGGCCGATTCAAGCTCAATGTCCATTACGTCCGTCATGCTTGCCTCTTTAGAACATACTAACTCATTCGCAAGCGTGTGGATGTTTGATTCCCAAGATGAAGTCAAGCGTTTGTAGAGGTTTGGAGTTTGCGGCAAGTGGCAAGCGTGCGGACGTGGCATTACATTTACAATCTCCTAACTCTCTGAAATTCATTCTGATGGACTCAACGGCTCGTCGCTTTCCTTGAAGATAAACGAATGTAGTTGCATTCGTTTCGAACCGAATGGTCAGATTGATTTTCTAACCAAACCCAAGTTCTAACATTGCATGCATACTATTGATAAAGTCTATATTATTGACTTTATTTACTCTCTACTTTAATTATCTCAAGTTTATAACTACCAAACTTAGGTTCAACATGAACTACTAAAAGTC
Source organism: Cecropterus confusis (assembly GCA_018251515.1). Classification (NCBI taxonomy): domain Eukaryota; kingdom Metazoa; phylum Arthropoda; class Insecta; order Lepidoptera; family Hesperiidae; genus Cecropterus; species Cecropterus confusis. Next base: position 12,443 of record DWTU01000186.1, on the reverse strand, counting down.
TGTTATATACTAAAAAACAATATGAAAATATGAATCAATTATTAGATAATACGAAACAAGATCGAATTAAAACCGATTTACGATTTTACATTATATGTGCCCAACCACTTGGTTTACATAAACTAAGCTCTAAGTCAGTTAGCAAAAAAAATCGATTATGCTTAACCGGTAAAAAAAAACGATTTGAAATATCATTGGTGGCTAAAATATTACAGCTGAGATACATTAACAAGATTCAATGCTTAGGCGAAAGAAATTCCATAATTATGCCAATTTAATTCAAAACCAGTAAATATTATACCCAAATATTCATATTTTAAAGTACAAGATATAAAAATATGCACTCAGACCATATCATAAAAAGAAATGTTCGAAGTTCACGGATTAAGAACCATAATTCAATATCGATTATATTTTTTACTACTCGAGTATAATATGTAAGAAATCGATGTTCCCAATACATTTTGTCATTGTTGTACACTCTGTATGATGTTGTACACCCATACGGTACATTGTTTTATCTGTACCAACCACGTCACATCACTAACGATTACTCAAAAAAATGCCAAATGTGTGGCCGTATATTCTGTAATCAGATTGTTGTAAAAAATGGCAAAAACTTACGATTATTTATTTAAACTACTTTTGATAGGTGATTCTGGAGTCGGGAAAACATCTATATTATTTAGATTTTCTGAAGATGCTTTCAATATATCATTCATATCAACCATCGGTAAGTGGCTCGAGCCTTTGTATCAAAGGTTATTGTCAGGATAGTTGTATTTTTTATACGTAATTGTCATCGAAGTATATTTTTTGCTTCATTGTTCATTGTGAGTATTTATGGCGTAGCGGTTCGAGTGGTAGGGTGGGGCCCTCGATAAATGAGCCCTTATCGAATTAAACGAACGAACTGTTTATGACATCATACACACTAATTTTAATTAGTCGACTGTTGACTCGTTTAACGTTGAATTGACTGCTTACAGGCATTGACTTCAAAATTCGAACGATAGACCTCGAAGGCAAAAAAGTAAAGTTACAAATATGGTAAGTTCTGTTATCATTTTTATAAACATGTTTAGATTAGATCGTATTGTTATATTATTGTAAACTTTCCAGGGATACCGCAGGCCAGGAACGGTTTCGCACAATTACCACAGCCTACTACAGGGGTTCAATGGGCATTATGTTGGTTTATGATGTTACAAATGAGAAGAGCTTTGAAAATATAAAGAATTGGATACGGAACATTGAGGAAAATGCCAGTGCTGATGTAGAGAAGATGATACTTGGCAATAAGTGTGATTTGGATGCAAAGAGACAGGTAAATAATACTGTTACTAAGCTTAAAATATTATCAACACTAATAAAATTATTAAATGTGCAAATAGTTATTCAAATATTGTCTCTTTAGTTTCATGTCAATATTCTGAGCTTTAATCTAATAAATGTTTAAAATGTAAAATGTTTTATATGGTTTAATATAGATATTGCTTATATATATTAATTTAATAAGTGTTAGTGTTTGTAAAAATCATGTAATTGTTATTCTTCAGTTTGTAGTGTAAGTGATATTATTAATGAAATACATTGATTAAAATTTTTGTGTTACATTTATAATGTACTTACATTTGATTTGTTGCAGGTATCAAAAGAGAGAGGTGAACAATTAGCAATAGAATATCAAATAAAATTTGTAGAGACATCAGCAAAAGATTCATTAAATGTGGAATATGCATTTTTTACACTAGCGAGAGACATCAAGGCTAAAATGGAGAAGAAACAGGTAATGTTAATATTATTGTATATATTAATGCTATATGTAAAAACTTTCATGTCATTTAGGATTCTGTTAAGCTGAGAGTGTAATAAAAGGTGCAATGAAACATACATATCTTCTTTCAAAAATGATGTTGAATATGGGGTAAATTGTACAAGTGCGTGTGGGTGGCCAAATCTAGAAAGAATACCTAAATTATAGCTAAATTACATAGGTGGGTACCTTAAAATAAAGAATATAGACAGCTATGAATATTCTTAGATGTAATATTGTTGTAAATTTGTAAAATATAAGTTTGCTCATTATATTCTCACTGAAAAAATTCAATTTATCAGTGTCAATGGATTTTGTGGTTACTCTTATTATAAATAAACAGAGATACAGGTGGGATAATTATCCATACATGTATGAAAAACTGAATGTTTAACTGTGAATATACACTGCATATATTTGCAAAATTTAGCTTGGGGGTATTGAGAATTATTGTAGAAATTGTAATATCCTCTCCTGTTTTTTCACACAAGAAAATGGAAATGATTTTTAGTGTTTCTGTATCTTATAGGTATGGATAAGTCTTGAATCAGATTCACTTAAATTTCACTTATAAATACTGTGCACCTAATAAGTTCACATTTACTTTCAATGTATATAATATTACTAACCATTTTTTACTTTGAAATAGAGTTTACTTTGGAATAAAAAGTAAACTGTGATTTCCTATTCAATGATGTGTACTAGATTTTTATGTTTTTTGTATCTTTAGATTGGTATGTTTCTTCATGTGTCAGTTGAATATTTGTAGGAATTTCTGACAAACTAAGGGTTGATTATGAATGATATGGGTTCAGTGCCTACATAACAATTGGGTGCTGATAGCTGGGATAGCCCTCTGGTAAACAATTTTATTATAAATACAATGTCCACAAGTATGTAAGTTTTAATATTTAAACTATACTCTTTATTTTAAATATTTTAACTATAATATTTTCTTTCTTTTGTTCCATGGATATCTTTTGCAAACAGAAGGTAAATTATTTGTTGATCTTGATTTTTAAATGTTGTGCTGTCCCTTTAGAGTAGCAAGTGTTGAGATTTGTGTTTGCCAACTAACTTTTTAGTTATTTTTTGGTGTAAACATGCTAACAAAATACATATTTAAGTACACATTAATTGCTTAAATATGTACATTTTCATAGAGGTCATTGTAAAGTTCATATAATTTTCAAGTATGTCATTCATTGCTTCATTTACTGATATATCATTTTTTGCATTATAATCTTGAAACTGATAATCAAATCTTGTCAGCCTAATCTTGAATCTATATTTTTATACATGAACCAAAAACTTTCGACTCCCTTTTACGAGTACCGCACGCACGGATGTGTGTAGAAAAGTAATATTTATATACAATAAATTCTACAAAATATGAAATTTAACAAAAGCAAACCTTCACTGTTTACATTACAGTCAATGTAACACATATGATGTCCACTATGCCAGATGTCTTGGTTGAAAAATGCGCTTTTGCTTTTAAATGCAGCTTAGTCAATTAGTTATGCTTAAGCTTTATTGTACGAGATACTCGTATAAAAACCGTTTTGTTATTATCTGTGCTATCAAAAATAATATTTAATTTATTAAAGTTGAGAACTATTCATGTTACACTTCGGTGAATATCACGTTTGGTTTTTATTCGGTTTTAATTATGGTCGAATTTTGATCACTCCGAGGCGCAACTGGTCAGTATTAATAGATAATAAAATTAATTTAATTAAAATTAGTGCTTATATCAGAGTAGAAATAATATTGATTTGTATTTAATTTACGTTCCATATTATTTTTAACGAAATAAGTGCATATGTTATATATTTTATACTCATACTCCATACTATGATTTTGTACTTTTTGTATTGACCAACTCTGTATAGTCTCGATCACATAGATTATTTTTATAAATCGACAACTTAAGTTGCCCTGAACGTTGTACCCCTGAGGCATGCCCCTAAGTACGACACTGAAACCAGTTGATGTATAAAAAGTTAAATGATAACAACCCCGAAACATTGATGACTTTAAATTATCTCATTACGTGCTTGGCCGGGGTCGAATGGGGAACATCATAGCAGATAAAATATAAAGCACTATATTAAGCATTATGAAATAAACCACTAATTAATAATTATTATTTTGTTCCATTGTGCGTTTGGTAAATAACTTTTATTTACCCCATTTACGTAAGGACTTACCTCACGTAAATAGAGCGTCTACAATTCTATAAAGTTTATTAATCCATAAAGTTTATGGACGATAAATATACATCATCGTAACATCCAAATTATGTAGTGACGGTTTGGAAGCGCATGGTCTATTCCACTAAATTTTTATACACTTTATGATCGTTTGAAATTGAATTGATCGTAAATCTCCACGAGCGTATGCACTCATATCTCGTTACGACCGTTAAAAGTTCATATCACAAGGTAAAATAACGGCCGTCGCTCATAACAACGTTTACTATATTTATGTATGTATCAACGCATGTCATCAAATTATTGTATTCTAATTAAAAATTAAATCTAATTAAATTATTATACTCTAATGACTGCGTCACGTTAATTAATTTGATTTGATAGCAGTAGATACGTAACGTAGTTGTTGATCTGTGGATAAAAAATAGAACGCAATAAATAGGTGTAGTTATGAAAATAGAACACTTTATTTACTGCGTCTGAAACGGATACATAATAAGTATTGGAGATATATTAACGTATTATTTCCTTGTACATAAGTACTATTATTAACGGATCCAAATGTACATAATTATAAATCCGCATTTATCGAGAGCTGGTACAGTAGCACTTTTTATTTATAGATAGCTACTCGTCCCAGATTGCGGTTGCCGCTCGCATCCACATAACACACATGTAGTAGGGGTTTTATACATTCAAATTTATTTTATATAACGATTATTATTAGAAAAACCTGATCACCTCGATTTCTCGGCGTGATTTTTACTACGTAGGGTAATAAGTCCGTGTAGTAGAAAGCTGAACTGAAACGGAGCACAGGCTTTTCTTGTTGAGGGTTCAGCATCCAAAGAGTATAAACGGGGCTCAATTGCTAAAACTCCGTCAGTCTGTCACCAAGCTGTATCTCATGACCGGTGATAGCTACTATTTAGCAATTTTCACAGATGATGTATTTCTGTTACCGATATAAATAGAAATACAGAATAAAATTAAAATTTAAGGGGGCTCCCATACGTCACTTGTTTTTTTATCGATATTAATAACGGCAACTATAAGACGCTTGAAATATTCACAGCATATTTCGTTATATATTCAGTTCAGAAATAAATAATTAAATTAAAATAAAATTTAAGTGGGGGACTCCCATACAACAAACGTATTTTTGCCGTTTTTCTTTTAAATAATGGTACGGAACCCTTCGTGCTCGAGTCCGACTCGCACTTTCCCGGTTTTTTTTGCCACAAATTTAGTGAAAAAGTCCGCAGATATAGCATCAAACATAAAGACACTAGGCAAGGTTAATGTCATCAGGCGACTTCTGCAAGTATTTGTAACAAATATACTTAGAGAAAGTTCATGTTATATATTTTCATGTTGTAGGTAGATGTTGTAGTAAATATATTTATATGTAGTTTAAATTATTGCACGTTATTGTTATGAGTTTTCATTCAGCTTATAGCGTCATAATTTGAATATGTCTTATATTCTTGAATATGTGGAACATAATCCAAGAAAAAAATTTGGTGTACATGTAACTATAATTTTATATGTTCATTGCGCGTATTTTTTTAGTATACCAATTGTTTCAAGGGTGTGGAAAGGGTAACATATATATCTGAGGCCGTCTAACTTAGTTCTCAGGGATAGCAATGCTCCTCAAGCACAATTATATCTGGGGTTAATCATAGGCGTCCATGGGCGGCAGTGACCACGTACCCTTAGAAGGACTGCATACTGGTTTGCTACTATAATACGATAATATAAAAAAATGACCTGAGCAAAAAGTACAGAGTGTAAAAAAATTTGAATTTGTATGTATTATTTCCTGGTAATGTAAATACCGTGCAAAAAATGACCACAGGTACCCCCAGGATAGGAGATTGTATTGTTGTATGTAATTAAAATAAAATGGATAGTAGGTAATTAAATAAGTATGTTCATGATGAGTATGAAATAATGGAATATTACATCAGTAAGTATTATTAGTTTAAAGTGACCTGAGTAAGAAGGGCAAACTATGTATATTTTATATCTAGTAATTATTACTCCCCATTAAAAGTTAAGTAGATGTATAAGAATATACATTGGCCTTAATGCTTAGAAAAATATACGTACAAATATGACGTGGCATTAACATTTATAACAATGTATTTTAACGTTATGTATTTTTTGTACCCGATCTTTTACTGCAAGTAAAATAACATTTGAAATAAAAATGAATGCATGCTAAAAATGGAAGACAGTCCAACATCATACTCCTAATCCGGACTTCGGCCTGCAGTTTTCTAAAACCTAAGCAACCAAAGTGGAGGGTCCTATTTCTAGATTCTATATTTTTTTTTATAAATTATATGTTGCTTACACTTTCTTCTTTTGCATAATTAGGACTGATATAATTATATTCAAACCAGAGACATATTCGGATTCCTTGAGTCTGAAGCGTGGCATGGACCGAAATTCATACCAGTGTGTTCTTAAAAATGTTACACTGAGTGTTTTTGTGTCACTTACTTATTATTGTATTGTATTTACGTGTGCATGCGATTACATTTCATCTTATATTGTTAGTTCATTGTATAGTATTGTGGCCTATCAGACGAACTTTATGAACTAAGTAAAGGTAAGTGGGCTTCATAAAATAGTTTATATATCGGAATTGTTCGGCACAGGAGGCGAGCAACCCGGCGGGCGCGCGGAGCGGCGCGCACCAGCTGAAGGCCAACGAGGCGGTGCGCAAGCCGCCGTCGTGGCTGTCGCGCTGCAGCATCCTCTGACGCGCCGCCGGCCACGCCCCCTCGCGACTCCTCTACTGACGTGGACGTGGGCGATACCCACCTCAACTATATTTTTCGACCTACATATTGAACTGGTGCATCGGCTCCGACGGGGGTTCAGACTTGCTTTTTGTATTTTTATATCCACTTGATCATTTCGTTCGAGGTGTTGAATCGCGGTCGACGTAAGTCGCTATAGGAAAAATACTATTGTCATGTGATATAAAGTAAGGTCACTAATTTAACCATCGAACCGGACTTCTGGTGAAATGAATTTTTAAACATATTTTATGCGACTGCTCTTCATCGGTCCACCTATACAGTATTTTTATCGTAAATTATGTGTAAATTACGTTTATTTTGTAATGACAATTTGTTATTAGGACGAAATTACTCGGGTGTTCATTTTCAAATGCAAATGGTTTAAAGGATATTCATTCAATAGATTATTAGCTGTACTTTTTCTTTGCTATTTTAATTAAGATATTATATATTTTAATGTAATATATACTACATATTTAATTTTGAATAAACAGTGCTTTTTTTAACAGTTTTCTTTTTTGCACTTGCATAAATTTGAGCTTATACGTCGGCATTTTTTATCATGCACGTCAAAATAAAACAAGGAGAAAACAGTGATAATAAGTCAATAACCTTTATTTTCCAACAATAAATATAAAAGGAGTTATTTTTAAGAACGGAAGCTCATAGGAAGTCACCAAATAATTAAGAAAGTTCATAATGCATTTGGTACTGCCAACTAGATTATTGTCTGTCATCATATAAATATAAATAAATGCATTAGGCTGTTTGTACTTGCTTTGCAGTGGACTTGAAAGGCCTAAGGGCTAATTTTTTTGCTCCTCCAATGGCACCTTTTGTGACAAAAACTAAGAATTTAAGTAAGTTTTTTGCCGTTAACACTATAAATTCTGAAGTGAGCTGCGATCCCTTCCTCCAGTAGACAACATAAAGAGGAACTGGTGGAAGTTTGTCATACCAAATTCCATTACGATGGCTCTTAGCTCGAGTTTCAGCAGACAGTATTGCTGGTGCCAGTAAGGACTCTAGGGATTTTTTAGGCAAAACTGCAGGCACAGAGGCTTTTGCATATCCAAGCTCTACTAACTTTTGGCCAATATCTAATATCTCCACAGACTTAGTCTGAAACAGTAAAAAGCAAAATTAAAGAAACTAAACATGTTTTTATGAATGATTGATAGGCTATGAGTAGTATAATTTTTTTTAAATATAAGATAATAAATGCAAGTAGTAAAACTTAGAAATACTTCATGCATTTCTTTTCAAAGATGTGGATGCTAGCTGACTTAACTCCAAAGCGACAATCAGTCTTCATGAGTGGAAACACATATGTAAAGGACTACTGGTAAAATGCTTATTCTATGTGGATTTAGTTACAAATGTCCATGGATGGCAATGACCACTTCCACCAAGTGAACTGCATGCCCATTTGCTACTTAGATGTTACTATAAAAAGAAGATAGAAACAAAGTCTTACCTTGGGTTGAGGTAAATGCAAAAGGACGGTAGAAACTAAGTCATCATTATCTCTGGCAATGGGTTTCATGGTCACCTTCTTATCTTTAGCCACACACTCCAACCAGTTGACAGCATTCCCGCTAACTATGTCAACACCCCATAGCTGAAACAATAACAATTCAATTACAAGAATATTGTTAAACATACATTTTCTCGTATAACATTTAATATACATTCAGTTGCGACAGTAGTGGCTAGACTGGACTGGAGTAAAAGGATCAAACAAAAATATTCTATTAACATGAGCAGAACATTCAATAATGTGAATTCAGGTTTCTCTTATTACTTAAGTACTCTCATAAATCAATTATTGTCAATACATTGGATTGTTATTATATACATATTACGTGTATTGTGAAATAAATTGGCACTTGACACTATTAATATTTCACCTTGACTGGGAGCGGCGGTTTACTGGAATGCCACAATGGTAAATAAATTGGGGCTTTGTGATTGATCAAAAGACGTAATGGAGAGTGTTGCACCCCTACATACACTCCTTTCAAGGGTTCGTGGCTTCTTAAGAAGTGGTCTGGGACCTTGCGGGCCTTCGAAAACTTGCTGACCTGTAATGGAAAACTATGTTTTGGTAAAGTTATGTAATTGTAATTTATGCGTAAATCAGAAAAATAGTTACCGGTCGGATCTTATGAATAGAGAAGGCCAGGCTAGCTGTTGCGAGGGCATAAACTGCTATCTGAAAATGGATAATGGTACGATAAATAAATCTAAAGAAAAGTCAAACAAAACAACGGTAGAATTTCCGACCCGGTTTCACGTACGTTTACACCACGGTAATCCTGTTCAAGTAAGCTGGTTAAGTTATAAAATATGCCTCCTTCTTTCTCAGACATTTTCAATTATCGAGTATGAGACAACTTTCATAATTTTATTTATTAGCTCATCAATATTTTCAGTTTTTATGAATTCTCACTTTGACATCTGATTTGACATATGAACTCGTTCTTATTTCATGTGACGTTCCAAACAGCTGCTCTATGTCACTGGCTAAAGATAATTTAAACAAACGATAACATATTTTATTTACCATATATGGAATTTGAAAATAGGGTTTGTCTAAAAATCATTTCAATAATAACATTATAGTATAACATACATTTAATACTAATTATTGCCTGTAATCGAATTCCTTTGATTTGGCAACATCGTCTTCGCGTATTGACCATCCACGTCAACTTTTTTGACAATCAATGTTCATAGACAAATATTACAGGTACAGCAAGATTGCGGGAAGCAAGTTGGCAAGGTGTGTGGGAGATTTGTTACAAGTGATCGATTTTTACGTGATATTAAGTCACCATGATAAGTGTTTTAAATACTATTGATACGGGTCATGAGGACATGATACATGACGCGCAGTTAGATTTCTATGGGCTGCGGCTCGCTACATGTTCCTCGGACAACTCCGTGAAGGTGTACGAAATCAAAAATGGTACACAAAGTCTTGCCGCCGATCTGAAAGGACATTTCGGGCCGGTATGGCACGTGGCATGGTCTCACCCGAAGTACGGAAACCTGCTGGCGTCATGTTCTTATGACAGAAAAGTTATTATTTGGAAAGAGTCCGGAGAGTGGACAAAGTTGTATGAATACACCGGACATGAGAGTTCAGTAAACTCTGTGGATTGGGCGCCCAGTGAGTACGGACTGATACTAGCTTGCTGCAGCTCCGATGGTTCTATTTCCACTCTAACATACAATCAGGACGGCGGTAACTGGGAGGTAAAGAAGATTCCTGGCGCGCATGCCATTGGAGTCAATGCCGTCAGTTGGTGCCCCTCGTTAGCTTCAGAATTGTATCCAAACAGACCAGACTATAGAAGCCCTAAAAGAATGGTATCTGGTGGCTGTGACAATTTAATCAAGGTATGTGTAACATATTGTATATATATATTTTTATGGTATGAATGTATGCTTTTATAAATGAATAAATGGTATATGTATGTAATAAATGGATGCTTTTCTTTAACCTATGTTATGTCACCCTTATTTCAAACTTTGTTTACATTTCAAAATTAGTTTAACTATTGTGACCATCTTTTAAAAACCTATACTTCATGGTTCACTATTACAAGCATACAATTTTCATATGTATATGCACTGCAATATATAATTTACGACTAACAATGTATACAACTTTTTAGATTTGGAAAGAACAAGGGGACCAGTGGATAGAAGAAACCAGATTGGAAATGCACACCGACTGGGTGAGGGATGTTGGATGGGCTCCCTCATTCGGCTTACAGAAGTCCATGATAGCGAGTTGCTCCCAAGACAAGAGGGTTGTCATCTGGACAAGCGATGACAATATATCATGGACACCTACAATACTTAATACCTTTGATGATGTCGTCTGGAGTGTTAGCTGGTCTCCAGCAGGAACTGTGTTGGCAGTCTCAGGCGGAGACAACAAAGTTAGCTTGTGGAAGGAAGACGCCAATGGACAATGGATATGCATTAGCGAAGTGGCCAAGGAGCTGGTATATAACCCTAATCCAGACAGAGTGCTTACCCTCTAAAAATATATTCTTGTTTCTTTATTTTTATTTATAATACATTCAATGTTACTCTAAATCACTAAACACTTAATGTCTTATTTGAATAATAAATATTTGTTGTATTTGAATTACTAAATAAATTGTACACATATGAAATATTAAACATTATGAATATGGGTGTCACTGGCATATCCAGGACTTTTGCTTAAGAAGCCTCCTTCAGGCCAGCTAAGAGGTAGTTCAAAAAATGGATGGCAAAACAAAAAAGAGTATTTGAATTAGAGGGATGATGTCATTTAAATTGCAGGAGGTTAGGTATATCTTTGAGATTTTGTAACCCCCTTGAAGGTAACAGTAGACTTAAGTACTTGCATTTCGTTTTTGGGGAGGACTCGAGGCCCTTAGCCTCCCACCTCTAAGTTCATCAGTGACCCTACAGTGATCCTTAAATTTAGAAATTTGTAACACTGATTTTGTTTTCCATCAACCTATTTTACAACTAGCAGGACATTGTGAAATATTTGGCCAATAAATATTTAAATAGTTAAGTTGTTAACTTACTTAGCATAATAAAATTATGTATTATATATAGCAATACACCTATTTGAATAAATAAATTCATTTCTTCAAAAAAGATTTTATTTTCAATTTAAGAATAATATATCACATGTTGCTTAAATTAAATTCAATTAATTCTAACAGTAATGGCATTTTGTAATATTCTGCGATGGTCTTGAATGTTGTTAACTGTGAATGAATCTCTTTAGCTGGCACCATCAGAGCAAAGTCTCCTGCACAGTCACACACTACTGATAAGTTTTCCCTTTTCACCTGAAAAATTCAAACCAAATCTTATATAATCCATGAATAAAATGAATTGTCCCTAACAGAAATATATTTATAAATTAACAACTGCATATTTTTATTACTACAACTGTGCGAAATAAGACGTAAGCATCAAACTCAGAGATTCAATGTACCATAACGTAATACAACAAAACTCGTACCTGGTGACACCTGGTACATACAAGATCCTGCAGTGTATACGTCATTGCTCGTCGATTCATGATCTCAATGAGACGCCACTCCAGCTCTTGATTATCATAGGCTGTGTTGCATGTTGGACATAGGCATACTGGTCTGTAAAAGAAATGTATATTAACAGGAGTTTCATCAAACAAATATGTCGTATATGATGTCATGACATGAAATAAATAAATGACACCTTCATACACTATGTATGAAGGTTAGGTAAGGCATGTTCGTACGTTTTTTTATTTGCAGCTTATAGCCTGGCGAGAAAAATAGAAAATGTTTTGAGTGTAACACTAATAGTTTTTCCTGTATGCACCTCGAGAAGCCAAAATTACTTGGCTGTCGGTGCTTATATATATCTTTTTAAATATGGAACTAGCAAACGAACTGACCTCTAAGTGGTAAGTGACCACTGCCGCTCAAAAACGTCTGTAGTCAAACTCAGATAAGATAAGATATGACGACCCACGTGGCGGAGCGGTCACCACACCAATCTGACACGCAGTGGGTCCCGGGTTCGATC
>DWTU01000185.1:0-20847 GCA_018251515.1 Cecropterus confusis | reverse complement strand
ATCTTACCTAGGGTTGATTACAGAAGTCCATGGGCCGCAGTTGCCACTTACCATCACATGGGCTGCATGCTCGTTTGCTACTTCCATGAATTAAAAAAAATCTGTTCTTACCGGCGGTGTGTTGTTTATGTTGAAAGTAAGTATGGGGGATAAAATATACATTATCTACTTGTACATAATTTTTTAAAAACACTCCAATCGAATTCAAAGTCGAGAGCAGTAGCTTCAAAAAATTGTATCTTGATATTTCAATCTGGCATTAAAACAAGTACAATAATGACATTTATTTGCCCTGCTTGGAATAATTTAGACGCTTATAACGATTCCCGGAATACTCCCCTCATCGGTGACTTGCTTGCTCCAGGGCACTTTTTCCATTACGGGAGTGGAATTGAGCAGTGTTGTTCAACAATTCGGTTTTTCCGACACGATAAGTCTTTTGTGGGAGATTATCGTTTCGTAACTAGGAACTAAGTACCTCTTGCTTCTTATCTCTATGTTTGTTATTTTTTGTCTATAAAACTGAATAAAAGCTATCGTTGCGTACCTGGAACTAAGTATTGTCATTTTATTTAATTTTTTTGTCGAAATATTTTTAATAAATAATAGATACAAACTAAACGAAAGTATATTAAGCCTCATTTAGAAAAAAAAAATTGTTACCAACATTTACTTAGGTATGTACAATTGTACATACAGGCATAAACCATAATGGTTTATGCCTGTATGTAATCAGATATATATATGATTCCATTTAGGTAATAGTTCCTAAGACAAGTAATTATAAATTATGCAATACATGTAATTCTTCGTAATTATTGTTGTCAACCACTAGATAACCGATATCTAAAAAACCAAATGGATTTTTAACAAGTTCTGTAAAAGCAACCAAAATTGTGTTAAGATACATCGCAAACTTTTACTGTTACGACTTATCTAGTTACAAGACATCGTATTTTCTAAGGATATCGTAACCATAATATTTTAGTACCAACATATTACGTTACCGTACACTCCACCGTTACTTTCGCCAAACTACACATTTCTTCTCGAAATACATTAGACCACAACGATAACTTTTCGCCCTTAACGTGAGGATATAAAGAATATAATGGTTTAACTACATTATCCTCTCCCGAGAGAAACGGCTTCATTCTCCCTCACTGCCTCTATGTTCTGTTTTACGCAATTAAGGTAGTGTAGGGTTGTCCGATAAAGAATAATTAACGTACCAATAACAAAAAAACCTGTTTCATGATTATTTGTGGCAGAAATATTGGTGTATGTATTAAAAGTTTGAAAATTTCATGAAATAAAACTGTTGTAGAACTATATAATAAATGAAGGATCTAAATAGATATTTTTTCTTCTCAGAGTACATTGGGGTTAAGTCATGTTTCATTCTGTTGGCCAAGTGTGAAACATACTTATTTTTTAAAGAACTCTTAGTCATATAAGTTTTCCTCACGATGTTTTACTTCCTTCACTGTTTTAGCAAGTAAAAATTAACATTAAACATTAATATAATTGCGGAATTAATTCATTTTATAGGTAACGGGTAATACGCGGTTTTAAATTTCTTTATTGCCGATTTTGATCTAGTTGCATGAACCGTGGTCATTGCGAATCTGCGATGGCGGGAGATCCTGTTAACAAGCACTAGTGGAAGATTCATTTATATACCTTATAAATTGAAAAATTATAAAATCAGATGTGCGTGAGATTCGAATCACGGACCTTTCAATTTTCGGACCGTGTTTCAATCACTAGATGTTCTGCCATCATTAATTAAGTGTACACATTTATTTGACAACCCTAGTTTCATCCTGTTAGTTCTCCCGAGCAAATTTAATGATTGCACGGCACGTTCTAATTAGAGGCATGAATGAGATTGTCTTGGCGACGAGAAAAATGAGTTCTGGCTGCGGTATAAATGGACTATAGTCTGTCTCTAGCTCGGGTGAGTTTTAATTTAGGACTAGGGTTTTATATCTGTTATTATTTACTAAATTAATGGAGAAGAAAATATTACACGCTATAGTGTTCTAATGTTAGGACTTTGGTTAAGCTCTGGTTGACTGTGGCGCCACGGCTGTCTCAACTTTTCTACCTTTAACGTTTGTGTTTTTATAAGATTGAACTGCCGTCTACGGACATCCGTAAGCAACTTAATAAGAAAGGTATTCCGTCTGAAGTCAATAATGGATGCTACTCCCAATGCCTCCTTTCTGCCTAAACAATTTATATCAGCTTACTAAATACGCTTTTGTTTCAAAATTAAATTAGTATGTTTCAACATAATTTAGCAAAGTTAGAAGGTAATAAACAACGCTTATTAAGCAGCATTATAATAAAACAACTTTAGTTATGAAAACTAGAAATAGCTAAAATTACATAACCTTGTATAATAACAGTGGAAAATTATTGTGTGGGAACAAAGCCTTTGTGGGTGAAACGGGGTGAACCGGCGCAATTATACACGAACAAACCGTATGAAAGAGACTCTATTCACTTATAATTGTTAGTTAGAACATTGTTCCACTAAATTTATTTCAACGGAACAGCTATTGGGGGTTTGTTGGTGTGAGCAATAGTAGAACTTTGGTACATAGTAGCACTAAATCTAATAAGGTTTGAGTTTGCGTTGCGTTATAATATGCACAATTGATTTTTTTATTCACTTATTACAGTTTTTAATATGTATGTATATTTTTCCAAGAATAAAGCTTACATAAATTATGTATCGAAAAGTTTTTGGTGAAGAAAAAACCAGTACATTTTTTTTATTTTTAAGATATCGTATAAGTCTTTTTTTATTTATTTAAAGATTACGTTTCTTGTAATTTTAAATACCGTTAAGGTAGAAAATGTATCCTACCTGATGGTATATTAGCATTACCGCATACGGATATGTGTAAGATAAGTTTAAAGTCCTTCACGAGGTCAGTCACAGATGTGTTGCCAATGAAGACCCCTAAATTGGAACGTTTTGGATATGTAGACACGTGAAAGGAGCTAAGGTGTTATGTAAGACTCCTTAGCACATTCTTGAAACTAAAATACAGTAGCGTTAGACACTATTGTTTTAAAGCAGAAATAGATGTGGGAATGGTGGCGCTGGAGTTGAACCACAAAGTGTTCTACCACCTTCAATTATGGAATATAAATAATACTTATTCGAAATATATACCTGACCCCTGCAGGCAACGATAGTAAACAACGAATGAAAAATTAAAATTTATAAAAATCTATTTTAAATATGCTATTATAAATAGTTCACACTAGAATTTCTTATAAAAAGATGTAATGTTAACTCCGCTTTCGAGACAGCAATCAATCTGACCAGTTGACATCGCAACTTACAGGATTTTTGAGATAACATGGAACCACCATTCTCCGTCTTTTTATCAGTAAGTGTGGATAAGCGTACTTGTCAAGACAACGGTGCAAACATTCAGATGGGATTACTGTTGACTTTGCCAACTTTCCTCGCGGTGCCTTTGTCCCCAACCTCCCCTAGGCCCCGAGGGACGCCGGCGATATAATCCAGTTTTGCCCATTCTCCCCTTGAAATGGAAAGTACACAAAACCAATTTCGTTTTGTTTCTCTTTGACATTTTTGCTCTGAGTTGTAGCACTGAAAGTTATATATAGAAAGAACTAGATAAAGTAATTTATAGCTTTTGCTACTGTACTGCATTTTAAGATTTACAAAAAACGTAATTTGTAAAAAATGTTATTAAAAGAATCAAAACCCCTAACATGTAGTGCATACTGTGCATAATATAACCAGAAATGCACTGTAATGTATTACAGTGCATTTCTGGATATATATGGATATCTTTCGTATGCACCGAATTTATAAAGTAGGTTTAATATTTATTCTAATAAAAGTAGAGTGAGAAACCTAATTAACTAGGTTTTGAAAGGCATTTGCATTTTGAAAGGTGGTATCTATTGTAGTACAAACGGAGCCACACCTATTTTTAACGTGTAGTAAGTAGTTCGTGCGTATCTCTAGAATTGTGTACGTGCCGGTTGACTCACATATAAGGCGGCTATCTTAGTTCCCGAGATTGGCAATGCATCTGTATTCGTGTCAGGGAGAACTGCTTCTATATGGGGTTGGCTACAATTGTGTCTGGACACAACTAACGGTCACATCTGTGGTCGCTTGTCACTTCAATCTTACAAAAGGCTGCTTTAAAAACTATTCGCAGACCACAATAATAATTAAACAATATTATAATTTGATTTGTAATAAAAACAAAACATTTCTTTTATTATAAGTTTGAATTACTCATCAACTCAACAGAACTTTAAAAACCCCTTTCCAAAACAAAATCGCTGCATTGAATTTTGAAACAGCGTACGTGGATCAGAACAGCTATAAGTACTCTTGAAAGCGCCCTCTAGCGGAGAACAGACAAAGGTCAAGCGGCCCTCCACCGTGCCCTATCGCCGCCAGCGCTGAGGGTGGCAAGAGGGGGTGAAGAAGTTATTTTAGCACCAGAAAGTGCATGTGGAATTCAACATTAATTTTCAGCGAATGAATATATCTTCTGTTTTATGGTCACTGCAGTTCTTTAAATATCATCGCATATTATCTACGTAGTTATACGCAAAAAGAAAACGAGTTTACTATCCTTGTCGTTTTCAGATTCATGTTTTCAAAATATTGAAGAGCTTTTGTATTACTAAAAAAATGGTTATAAGGTTTATGATTATGGTCATATTTCAACCTATGGGCAAACACTCTTTAGAACAAATAGTTAGATAGACAAAAAGCTATTTTCTATGTAAAACGCTGTCTATGTTCATTCATTATTATTCCCTGTTTAATGGTTGCAGGAAATGGTAAAAGGATTTGTGTATCGTACAAACAATACATTTAGATTTGGAATGTAAAACTGAATTCAACAATCTGTCAGGCGGATCGCCCCAGAGAAGTGCACAAATATTAGATATTCCTCTCCCATTTTACTTCTTTTTACTAGAAATCCTTAGCTATTGTAGCTATCCATCTTTGGAACTCCCTTTTAGTATATATACGAAGTGCTCACTTCTTATACTCTTTTAAAAATCTCGTTCAATCGTATTACCTTCAGCTCTAACTCTGTCTTTATCCCTTAACTTTTGCTCTTCTTTAATCTTCTTTTAAAACTCCTCTACTTTCCTTTTCCTTTCCTTTCTTATGCCGTTCTTTCTGCTTCCTATTAATTAATTCCTTTACTTCATCCTGTTAATTTACTTTTAAAATTTACTTATTCCACCTCACATACCTTTTTACATATTTATCGTTTACTTTAACTCCTTACTGTAAGGTTGCTTGGAAGAAATCGCTGTTTAGCGATAAGGCTGGCTTTTGTACTGTTATTTAAATTAGTATGTTGCGTTAAGATGGGATTTGTATGTAGGTTTCGCCTACAGGTCACTATCACTTCATTATTTCACAGGTCATTATTTAAGCGGAAACATAAAGTTTCGATTAACAAGAAATTATTATGAAAACAAAAAAAAACAAATAAGAAAACCGACTGCTAAAACTGAAATTTAGTGTCGTCCGTCACCCCCCCCCTCATTTTCCTACTTGCAGGCGCCACATTTAAAAGTATATAGCCTATGTCACTCTGTAAGTGGAATATGCGTCCAAGTTTGATGAAACCAACACAAACGCAAACTAAGAGATACAAATAATAAATAAATAAATAACCCCTTACTACAATCATAGCCCCACACTAGAATTTTCTACTGTGTCGTGGGTGCCATGGACACACAAAAACGAATACACAAACACCCAGACCCAGAACAGAATCTAAATGCATCATTCAGATGTCTATCTGACTGGGGATCGAACCCGGAACCCACTGCACGGAACACAAAATATAATATGATCGTAATAAAAACAAAATACAATTAAATACACAGCTACGGTTGACATGCAATCTGGCGCAGTGGGACGTCGTCACCGGCAGTGGTCGCACTCACAGGCATCCTGCTGGGCTTTCGAACTCTGACGCTCCCTCGGGTTTATAATTTTCTTTATAAGCTTTTAAGGATGACACACGCCAAGGCTAACCGAGCTAGATAATTAATGCAGTGCAACGAGTTGTGCTATTCAGTACAGAACAGATACTAGACGAGCGAAATAATTTAGGTGGGAGCTACTTTCAAAAAATCTTCAGTAAGATTGTGCGAGAATTCCGACCAGAATATACAGCTAGCATACCGATTACATGTTCTTCTATATAGATAATTCCGTCAAGAGGTACGGTAGACTCATTGAAACCTTATCTAAATAATAAAACATAAAAAATATTCATTTTGGCTCGATAACATATATGCGCAAAATTCGGATTGTCGAGTATTTTGTTAAATTCTAATGGTCAAACTGTGCAAACAGTCGCCATATTGGCCACTCGGATGCCATCTTGAGTTCTTTAAAGCCGATTCACGTAATAATATGATGAACTGCCATCAAGCAGCAGTTACCTTACACAGTTTTGATATTTTATACTGGCGTTACAAAATGTTACCTCGCATTTTGCATCACGCTGTGGAGAACGTGTGTAGGTTCATATATGTTCGAAATTTGAATTTGGGTGCCACTAGCACTGGAACCAGTATAATAAACTGTAAGCTAGCTGTATACTTAACTGTAAGCTACTATAAGTGGTGGCGTCTAGCGAACTGGCAGATTTTTGGAGTATGAGCTTCTAAATCTGAGGTGTAACACCTTTTAGTTTATTATAACTAAAAAAATATCTACCTACATTTTGTAAAAGATTATGTATGAGACACAATTCAACCGAGCGAAGCCGGGTTTTCATCTAGTTGTAAAATATTGAACAATGTCTATATTATTATCATCTCATTACTGAACGACTATTGGACATGGATATTAACTTAGATCGATAAGAGAGAGGTAATGCCATAGGCGGTCACCATGCCCGAGAAATAATAAGTAGTTCTCAGGAAAATAGTGTTTTTTAAAATCTAGGACAGAGTGACGGGGCTACGCTGACATTTTAACATCTTGCCGAAAACACCGCCATGGAAATATTACAAAGTTAGTATAACTTAAAAAATTATGCAAAAAGGTTTACTTCTCATAATTGCGCTTAGCTAATATCAAAATAAAGCCGTCAATTAAAAATAAATATCAAAGTAACGCCGTAAAACCGTCTGACGTGTTCCTGAGCCGTGTATAAAAGTTCAAAACAAAGTTAGTGTATCACTTAAATTTTTATCTCCATTTTCAACTTTACTACTGCAGGAATAGGGTTATCTTTCGGTTCGCTTGTATCGAATTTTAAACTTTATCGCTAAAGAAATAAGGTTGATGGTAAAAGCTCTAGCTGAAGTCAACTCCCCTCCCCAGGGACGATGTTGGCCCTCCGAGCCACCTCACCCTCACCTGGCTTTTGAAGACGCCGCCTGCACGCCTACACGACAACTTGGAATAGTAAAATCTAATTTAGACTTTATTTTGCTACCAAACATATTTTGTACCTACCAAACATAAAATGATTTTTTTCTGTCTTAGGATTTCGTTATCTACTGATGGCTGATAGAATATGGACTCTTGAGTGGTGTCGTTCTTACAAAACTATATCTTCTTATAGTATAACTTCACAATGTGCGTTTGATTGATCATGAACTTCTATAATTATTCTGTTACAGTGCTTAATACCTATCATTGTGCATGGCATCCGTAACAAATATATTTTTTTCTTTTAACGCAACTATTCTTTTACGTTTATTTTACCCGAATCTAAGTTTTTTTTATGGATGTATTTAAACTATTATTACTATTTTTTTATATTGGCTGTGTTACCGCAGCTGTGTATTTATTTACAATATTTACCTAGAGGTAACATTTAGTCTTGCTTTTACTCGATGGATACCATTAAAAGTTACTATAATTAAAATTTATGTTATATTTCCCAAGGCGGGTGAAACTGCAGGGCACTGCTACAAGCTACAAGAATCGCTAGTTTCATATAAAAAAGTCGTAGTTATCAATATTGAGAAATTTTGTGTACCACTTCGTCCTGCAGGCGTGCTCAGCAGGGGGCGCCGCTCCCATAGAAATTGCAATTTCATTTCGTTTTAATACGACTGTTTACCTTCAATATAATCCCGTTAGGGGTCCCGGGGGATCGTAATTACAAATTTCATTCACGTCTCGTATTTTTTCTACGACGCTAAAAGCATAATATTTTATCCAAACGTTTATACGTTGAGTAACTGTTTAAAAATGTCTATTATCCTGTTATCAAATTTTTCTAATCAATAACAAGTATCTATTAAATGTATTTCGTGTTCATATTTGGGAAATTTGAAATTAAAGTGTAAATTTATTTTAACGCGAATATATTTCATAAATGATGTATTATATCAAGTACTTATAGCTCGAGGATAGGTGCCGTCGGTAGTGATAACTCGTTTATAGTAGATAGTTTTATAATTAATATTTTCGGGTACGGGGTTCCTCGTAGGTTGAGAACGAATTGGGCCAAAACGCTAGTTGCTAATTGGTAGCCTTTATATATCTTTGAGAGCTTTAAATTAAATCTCTCAGGCATATATTTTTCTTGTTACCTTCACCGGTAAATCATAATGTGATATGTGTGAATGTGAATTATCTCTTATGCTCCGGCCTTCTCTACCTCTGAGACATTTTAACGTCTATATATGCCTATAATTATTTGTCTGTAAGTCGGGTTTTACCGTGTACCCTTTGTAACGTTATCCGGTACTCGTGAGATTCGTGATTAGAAGAGACACTCCACGAGTGTTCATTTAATCGTACGAGATTGTTTGGGGAGATGGGGTGTCTAGTTACCGGTGTATAAAATGTTCTTAGGTATACAGTCTTGAGCTATTAGGGGAATATATATTGTTATTATTATTTGTATGTATAAGTAATATCTGTCTAAGAGTGTTTTCAAACTTAACTTAGGCTTTCGCTTAATACATTCTTACATTTTTTTTAATATATGTGTAATACATTTTTTTTTCGCCTGCGATTTACAAATTTATAAGACATTACTTTCTAAAAGGAAAAATGGTGTCTTTTAGAAACTTGGAAACCAAAAAATGTATCGACCATCGTCAACCTATTATTGTCGACCTGCTGGACACGGGTCTCTTTTTTTAGTAAGAGGGTCTTAGGCATTACTCCGCCAAGCTGACCAAGCGCGAATTGCGACCTTACGAACCTTTGAGATTCTTTTTGAACTCTTAGGTATGTAGGTTTCTTTACAATGTAAAACTGTGATAATTTTTTAGTAATACGCACATCATTCTAGAAAAAAATTATTGTGGATGCCTAGTATACAATGCCTCAATCCGTCTATTGAGAAGCGAGTTACAACCATCTAACACAGCTCTTGATAGCTAGCTCAAAGGGATGCGGTAACTCAATATAAAATGTCGGCTCAATAACTATCAAAGGATTTATTAATTAATATCGATGCTTAACGATATACAATTTAGTTATAATAAAAAATATATTTTTGTGAACAAAAACAAAATAAATTATATACAAAGTTTTGTTTTAACAGTAGGTAATAACTAGAGATGCGCTGAATACTTATTCGGTTGGGATTCAGTATTCGGCGTTTTCGGCATCTTTTTCACATTAACAAATAAACATTATAAATTTATAAAGAACACACCGAATAATTCTGCCGAACATTCGGTTCGGTAAAGGTTAAACCGAATAATATTCGGTATTCGGTTATTCTTTGAAACAACTATTCGGCGCATCCCTAGTAACAACGTACATACATTAATAATATTTGTATGTCTGTGTGTTGTGTTTAATAGGGATAGGGATTAATAATAATATTATCGTACCTTTTACAAAAATTATAAATAACCTAATATTATATAACAAACGATTTAGATATTTTATATAAATAAATATAGGATTCATTAATTTCTACGACGTAAGCTGAAATTTTGGCGCTCTACAAGCAAAGGCTGAGCTTAAGTGGGTCAGCAAGTAGCGTTGTCACGCGACACTTCCGCTGCGGAGTGGTGGTTCCACAAATAGATGTTGAGTGCAGGCTGTATAAGTTCAAGGTTTTACTTTTGTTTACGTTAATGTTGGTTTTATTATATTACGGAAATTACTTAGGAACTGCGTGATCGAAGGGTTTCTTTATAGCAGTGGTGTTAGCTGGTGTATTTTGTATTGGAGGATTTGGTAACGGAGTCACTTATTTCTAGTGTTTTAACTTAGAAAGTGACGAATAAGATTTTCATTTGTTTCTTAAAATAAAAAAAAATAAAAAAAACCAACATATTTTGAAGGTGGTAGAACTTTTGGGGGTTCGCCCCCGGGGGCACCACCGCCACACCTATGTCGGCCTAATCACGGCAGTGTTATGCGCTGTTGTGTTCTGGTATTAAGGGTGTCGTGAGATTACAGATGTCCATGGGCAGTAGCCACATACCATCAGCAGGGCTGCATGCTCGTTTGCTACTCACATACTAAAAAAAAATACATTTTTATCGTAGGTCCAACCATGGGTCATGTTTCATTTGGTAAAAAGTAGCCAATGTAACAAACTATCTATGTGTCAAATTTCATCCATCATTAATTCGATAGCACTCTATGCGTGAAACATTAATAAACCATCCATCCTCATAAACTTCCTCCTTCGTTATATTATGTTCTCCTGACATGACGGCCACTCTGTCTTTCGTTGACAGGTGGCCATTTGAAAGCTTTTTTCGATCCGTGACTAAGCAATAGAATAAATCTCACTTAACCGTTTGTTATTAAATAAATCCACACAATAATAATACAAAAACAAAGTCAATTTTAAATAACGAACATCAATTTAACAAGCAATGCTTGAACAAACACGAGCCCTTAGTACACCCTCCCTTTGGTAGTTAGTGAGGTGCGTTGTTAAAATCCCCGCATCATTGACATTCAAGGCGCGCGCTCGGATTTTTCAGAACATTTTCCACCCTACCGCACTTGTTAACAAGCTCCACTACATTAGTTTCGATCGAGACGTATTTTATCAATTTAAGTCGATAAAAATGAGGTTAGTAATACTGATACTATAATCGTTATTTTTCTATAAAATGTAGTGGAAACCCTTTGAGATTCGACGATGCACCTCCGCCACACCTATTTCTGTCCTCTAAAAGTGTTAAGTGCTACTGTATTCCGGTTTAAGGGTGTGGTAGGGTAAGGGAGGCATATTTATCCGAGGCGTTTGAACATAGTTTTTAGCCTCAGTCCTTAGGACTGAAGTGCTATAAGATTTGCTTACAGATGTTATGACATGAATATGACAAACATGCCCATTGAGAATTCACGTATCTAACATGGTATAAAAATGTCATCGGGTCTTCTTTGACAACCACTATTTCACCTGTTAAAACAGACACTCTGTCAACACATAGGTAGAATGAGAGTTCTGCATTGCGGTTAAAAGGTAGAAACAAGAGGCCCAGGTTCTACAATAGTATGACTAGTTTTATTTTCACTTCACCACTTTATGTGAACCCGAATTTTAAATGAGGTAAAAAAGATGAATTGTACGCTTGTACGGATCCTTCACTAATGCCATTTAAAAAACTCAATTGTGTTTTCGCTCATTGGTATTCAGGAGCGGTTCGCGATCTTTACTGAAGATTTTCCGCCCTAACGAGGACTCTTGTTAAGGGCACCGAGGGCCGACTCGCCGAGCTTGATAAAAAGCTTTTTTGGAAAGTTGAAAAAATTGGAATTTTTCGCGTACATTTGTATTCATTTGATGATAAAACGCTACGGTAAATTTTATTTTGTATATTAATATGGTGACTTGTGATATTTACATAGAAAAACTAATCAATCAACCAGTTACTGATTAACTGAGTAACTGGTTGATTGACAGATGTCGCTTAACCGCTTAACTTATCCGTGGGTTTATATATGGGTCCCTAAACATTTTGTCTCGTAGACCACTTGTCATGTTTTTCGGTTTAGAATACAGGGTCCTCTATTATATTACAAAGTCATAACTTTTAAATGTATTTTCGATACATTTTACGTCGATATCTAGTACGGCATCAACCTGAGGGGTCCATGTAGACCGCTGAATAACTCTAGCCTACAAGCACGGATTTTTTATAGGATTTTTAAAAATTGATTCCCTACTAGGTTATATAGGGGTCAAAACTTATTCATACTTAGGCAACTTTTGCAGTTGCCAGAATGGAATTTCTAAGTATTTACTGGTATAAGAGGTTGACTACAAGTATATGCCCATATGGGCTGCAATATATTTTTGTTGAGAAAAAATGTAATATCTACAACATGTTCTTTGAAAATAATATTACAAGACTAACGTGTATATACTTCTTTCTTTTAAATTAAATGTGTGTTGTGACGTGAATAAATTTCATTAGTGTCTTAACACGACATCGCGGTCGGCATGTATCTGCCATTATGGCAGGAGATTACTCTCCCTAAAAAGGAACCGAGCTAAATTATTCTGGAGCGGATTTACACGGCTTCATAAGATTACTTCGGAGCATTTGGTTTTAATATAAAATATACAAAGCATTTTCCCCTTGAGAAATAATTTATTGATAAATAAATCTCCTGATTTTTAAATTTGGATTATAATTTGTGATGTTCGTTATTCCATGCTGTGATTGCTATCATGCTATTCACAAAGCCTAGGGTTATATGCAGGTGTGTTCTCGTATAAAGGGAGAGATAAGAAAAAAACAGTCATAACGATAATCTATAGTATTCATCAATGTTTATTTCTTGACCGCTTGAGCAAACGATTTTTTCCAATAGAATCATTCTACGCGTAAAAGAAAAGCTTCAAAAAACAAGTCAAACAAAGTCATTACAACGACTGGCGGTGAAATATCGAGTTACGGATTGAATGGAACGCTATTCTCATTTGGATTGAAGCGTCAATCTTGGGCGACGTCGCCCTGCGGATCGTAACGGCTCCTCGCAAATTGAATTTGGGTGAAACTAGTCGTTACAATTACTGACTTGTTCGGTAAATTCATGCTTGTATTCTAAACGGTGCAAGAAATTATTAATAGTGACCAAGCGTCCCCATTCTAACGTCAAGTTAATTCTGCTGATATTTTGGTATTATTTTCTTTTATAACATGGTAAGTGGTCTATGCCGCCGATGCACGTATGTCAGGAACTTTGTATAAAATAGAGGTTCTATTCGAAGTAAATGATAGATCCGTTGCTTCTCACGAGGACTAAGATGGTCGCCTCATATGAAAGTGAACATGGAATTAAAGTTTTGAAATAAAATGAAGGTCTTTGTTTTGATAGACCTACGGAGGCACGTACAAATTGTTCATCTTCTTTTCAGCTTCTTCAACTTTTTCCTACACCACCTGATCGAAACATCAGTTATTATTCAACACGAATTAATAAAAAAGCTTTTAAAAACTTATTAACAGTACGATAACTGTCGATTGGGTTGACACTAAGAAGGGTGCTTTACTTAATCCGCCCGATATGAATTTTAGCGGAACTTTTAATTTAGAAAGAAAGAAATTACAATGAGAGTATTAAGAATCAAGTCACTAAATGGTTTTTGAATACCTTTAAAAATCTATATTTTTAGCAACTTAATGTATTCATTGTTCTACATTCAGAAAAGCGAATTAGGCTTGCTGATTTTGTTTGACTTTAATTTGATTTCATTTATCCAGTGCTGTGTTCAAAAGGACTCTGAATCGTCTTTGGAAATGGAAGATCTTGATGTGTTCGTAAATCTCGCGGGATAGAGGAACCATGCCAACTTACAGAAACAAAGATCGACTCAAATTCCTTTTGAAACAACCCTGCTCGCTCTCGTGAGCATTCTCCTATACTTTATAAGGAAATGATAACTAAATGATCATTTCTGTTTGTTGTCAGGTTCCGAAGTCCCATTCGAGAGTCGTGGTGTGGGACGTGGCGTAGCAAATGATGAGTGAGCAAGACGCGATCACTAATTTCAGCGAGAAGTAAGAAGACGAAGAATAATAGCCTCAAGAACATGTTTATAGTCTTCTGTAACAGATAATCGACTTAAACGACCTTTTAATATTATAAAAATGGCGGAGGGACCACAGACGATATGGCAGAAGATCGACAGCTCTGTCATTCCTGTTGTGAATCTGGAGGTGAGGGAAGTAAGGGAGGTGCTATGGGAGAAGATACAAGAGCCTACCTCGCAGAGGAAGATCATTTTAGTCATAGTATCCATAGCGTTGCTACTAGACAACATGTTATACATGGTAATCGTGCCCATTATACCGGATTATTTAAGATACATAGGTGCGTGGGGCGAGGCTGGCTACGACCACGTGGTCACCTTGGCACCAATCAAAGAAGGAAATAGAACAATAATACCAACCAAAATTATTCCTGCATCACACGAAGGACAGGACTCGGCAACAGGGGTCTTATTTGCATCTAAAGCAATAGTACAACTCATGATTAATCCTTTCTCGGGTGCTTTGATTGATCGAATAGGATATGACATCCCTATGATGATCGGACTGATCATCATGTTTCTGTCCACATCGATATTTGCCTGTGGACGCAGTTATGGCATGTTGTTCTTTGCGAGAAGTCTCCAGGGTGTCGGATCAGCTTTCGCCGATACGTCTGGTCTAGCGATGATTGCAGACAGATTCACTGAAGAAAATGAACGATCAAAGGCACTTGGCATTGCTCTGGCGTTTATAAGCTTTGGCTGTCTAGTTGCTCCGCCATTTGGTGGCGCTCTATACCAGTTCGCAGGGAAAGAAGTTCCTTTTTTGATCCTTGCATTGATATCGCTTATGGACGGTTTCATGTTACTGCTTGTAATGAAACCACTTAAAACTCAAATGAAAGAAGCAGCGCAGCCAAAACCGGCAGGCACTCCAATTTGGAAGCTTCTCATAGATCCCTATATAGCTGTATGTGCTGGAGCATTGATGATGTCGAACGTTGCATTGGCTTTCCTCGAGCCTACTATCTCTCTTTGGATGGAAGATAACCTTACTAAAGATAATTGGAAAATTGGGATGATATGGCTACCGGCATTCTTTCCTCATGTTTTAGGAGTAGTGATAACAGTAAAAATGGCCAAGAAGTATCCACAACATCAATGGCTTATGGCGGCAGGTGGACTTGCCTTGGAGGGTTTATGTTGCTTCATTATACCGTTTGCAAACTCGTATAAAATGTTAATGATACCTATTTGTGGTATCTGTTTCGGTATAGCCTTGATTGATACAGCGCTATTACCAACGTTGGGATACCTGGTCGACGTTCGATACGTGTCCGTGTACGGTAGCATTTACGCTATCGCCGACATATCCTACTCTTTCGCTTACGCAGTTGGGCCAATTATTGCCGGCGGAATCGTCGAAATGATCGGCTTCACGGCTCTCAATTTCCTCATTGCATTCAGCAATTTGCTGTACGCACCAGTACTGATGTACCTGAGACACATTTACGACTTCAAACCCTTCGAGAATGAGGCCAACATTCTTATGGCGGATCCCCCAGATAAAGAATACCAGACGTACAGCATGCAGGAGCAGAGACCCGTTAACGGCGAGTTTAAGAATCATTTGGAGTACTCCAATGCTCCTCAGGATACTTCTATGGAAGAATCAAATGTGGATGGAGGAGGAGGGTACGAGTACCAGCAAGGGTATCAAAGTTACGGACAAGGATACGAGCAACAAGGGTATGAGCAGCAAGGTTTCCAGCAGGAAACATATACTCAGCAAAGACAACTTCCAGCTCAGCCGCAACCGACGGCTAGCAACCCTTTCAGGGCAGGAGGTGCTGCTCCAGCTCCAGCGCCCCAGCCGGCACCCAACCCAGTCCGGAACCCTTTCCGACAGGGCTTCTAAGCTATTCGGTGTTGTTGTCTATATTTTTGAATTTACTTGTTGTGTAATTATAAATGTCTCATAGTTGATATACTTCGATCACTGAGCCGCATCTCATCAGCGGCTAGTTGTTTAGTGTCTGACTAGATGTCTATTACCTAGTTGTGCTTACTGTTAATATATCGTAGATTACTTAGACTGCCTTCCGTGACATCTTTTTAAAACAAACTGACATCCACAAGCACGTGTAAAGTGTTTACTACTTAAAAGGATGACTCACACTACACTCGCTGAACTAATTTTTGATTGCTGTGAAATATATTGATTCATTTAACAGTATAAAAATGAATTTTGTCAGTCTTTACTTGATTATTCAGCGTATCATACTGTACGTTGTACGGTGCAGTTAGGTCGAGGTGAAATCAGACATTCTAAAGCATAGTATCTTTTTGATAAATACACGTAATGTATAAAATATTGGTTGACTGTACTGTGAAAGAGACACTGTGAAAACTCGAAACTCGAAACTCTTGGTGAGAGCACACAACACTCAGTGTAACGAGCGTCATCCTTTAGTGGCTTTTCCAGTTTCATTCATAAGGTCATGCCTTTAACTAATTGTATATTTCACTTCATCTCTCCATTTTCAATTAAGACCAAGAATCTTACCAAAGTTTAACCTTCTATGAATAAAGACACATATATTTTCCATTTATAATGGAAACTTAATGAATTTTTAAAAAAACTAAATAGTTATGATATAAAATATTCCATCAAGCAAAAACCTTAAATACAGTAAGGATCAATCGCACATAATTTAAGGCCTAAAATTATTCATATAATTAGGCGTGTTTCAAACATTTTAAATAGAATAACATAATGATATTTTAATAAATGTGAGTAAAATAAATAACCGTATCTAAAGTTAAATGTAAAGTGATTTATGAAATTATATTGAATAAAACTATTTAAATTATTGTACGTGTGTATAATCGTTTGCTGAGGCTAATATTCACTTCATATAACGATGCCTTTTTAATATAAACATTGATTTAAAATTGTCTTTACACTATTTTTAGACGTATTGTAAGATTTCGAATAAGTTTTTCTTCCTACGCTTTCAGCAATATTAGGCTAAGATTTGCTTCTCTTATCGTAAACGTATATCAATTAATATCAATTAGCGTAAGTTAGGATCAACTTGTGATAAAGTTGCAACCAAGGTAACGAAACATATCAGAATCTTTTGATTCAAGTAGTCTAAGAATATATCAAATATGTACGTATATTTTCTGTAAGTGTACAGTTGTAGCCGGTAGTGTACTCGTTAGTAGTCTTAAGGTATTTTAGTGTTTATGTGCCATCATTATACACTTTAATGTCATTCGGTGGGTGAATTGTGAACACAGATACATATCAGTAATACCTCCATAGAAAAATATCTCTATTTTGTAATATATTTATCAATATTTCGACATATAATATATTTAACTTGGTTGAATCTATTGATTGTATTTTGGAAATACGATATCATGAACTTCAATAAGGTATTATGAAATTTATTGACACCAATAAAGAAACACAAAATTGCGATCGTAAAAAAAGATAATCTATTGAACTAGAAATTGCGTTTGACTTTGAATTTGAACGAAATAAATATTTCGGATATACCACTATTATTGTAATATATAAATCTAGAAATGGACACTTAAATATTTCTAACTAAAACCTAAATTACGAAATATACAGCTCAACTAACGAGATTAAAAGTTATAGATAACTCTACTGGGAGCAAAGTAATAAACCTATTTATATCTTCGGAGCTTACGAGACCCCAGAGACCGAAGAAGATTAAGTACAAAGCCAGTTGATAGAGACAGGAACCCCTCAGGGGTTGAGCTATAACTCTAGCTAAAGTTTGGAATCTAGCAACAATTTATATAATATCGTTGGAATTTGATAATTGTTCAATTAAAAATCAATAATTGATCAGGCATTGACTAGTGAAATTTAAACACAAAGACGAGATAAAATCAAAAAACTTATTATGATTGAACCCTTTATTATTCTATTAGGGCTAATTGAATAACAAAGGATTTTTTATAATAAAAATGATAATGTAGTAATAATGATTCGAAATACTAATATAATAATATTGAATATTATTATGGCAGATACAAGTTACTCAATTTAAAAGTGTCAATTTATATATATCTATGTTATTGTCCATTTTTAATATCTTAACGAGTATCGTAAATTTATATGCTTATCTATGAACATCGAAACATCTTGGCCCACCGAATCGACTGACAGCAAGTAAATATTATTTTGCAGAATCGACTAGAAAGAGGCAAAATTAAATATCTAAAGTTAATTGTACAAGAAAATGTGACGAGCCCGACATGTCAATTGAAAGAGTGTATAGTAAAAGTGATTATTGTGAATATATTTGTTAATATTGTCGACGTGAGCTCCGCGATAGTTGGGTCTAATGTTTACTGTTCTCTAATGTTATCTAATGTCCTTGAATTTCTTTTTTAATACAAAAACAGAAACATTTATTAATTTAAAAATAACTGAATATTAATTAATTATTTATCAATTATATTATTAAAAAATGACGTATATAATAAAAACAATATGTCAAATGTTTCGGTGACAAACTGACTAAAGTTAGTTTAAAGTTGATTGATAAATTACCGTCTTTTAATAATGTGCGTTACTAAAATACAATGCTAACTAAAATAACTAAGATATAATAAAATGTAACTAAAATGCAAATACATAACTCACAAATACAAAATCACTCGATTAAGATAAATGACGAGTAAATAGTAATGAGCGGGACTAAAATGCTAACAAAAAATTATGAGACGTGACGTGGGAGTAGATTGACGTTAGAATATACTGCAGTGCTAGATTTATGGCAACGGGCAATTGTGTAGACGGCTATATCCAGTTAGACATTTGCCTTTTCAGTCTGGGATCATTGATTATGTATGACTGTAACGAGGTGTTACAGTTAAACTGTCAGATGGGGTAACCAAACATCTTGTACCGAACTAAATATTTGGTTTAATTACAGTGGAAATAATATGTGACTTTTTAGAGAACTTGTGTTTATATTTTGGATTTTTACTATCGTGGTGCCCTCGACGAGTGCGCTTAGGTATAAACATATGATTTGCAGTAATGTCTACGGAGTGATTGAGTTTACATTATAAATCTATTTGAAAAATAATTCCTGAAAGATTTGCAAATAAATATTATAATCACGTTTTTTAACATCCATGTGATTGTAATACCCAACGGGATTTTGGCAAAAAAACTGAAAAGGGGAAAAGCTTATTCTCACATTGTAAAGGTTTCAATCATTATAAGTAAGGCTTTAAGTATTTGAAAGAAGCTTTATATTGTAAACTCAAATACCAAGTGGTGTTTTTATAAGAAAATAGTAATAGCCTGCAAAGTACAATAGCATTCGTAGAATGAACAGCACAATATACGTTCTTTCGCACAAACTGGACACAGATCCTGATTCTTTATATATAGTTAAATTGAAGGATACAGCGAGCGTGTTCTATGAAAGTTTTAGGTTTAATTTACTAATAATCCACTTCTTCGGGTAGGTATATCCTTGACTGCGACGATCTAGTTGTGTAATTTCTAGAGACAATTCCGGAATTTAACGCGACATAAAAAAAATACAGTCAAATTGAAAATCTCGTCATGTTTGGAAGTCGGTGAAAAAATTAGTAAGTTACAATGAAAGAACGAAATTAAAGTTTATCTAAATTAAATAAATCACAAGAACGCGTAAATCCATGGGATCTTCGTATAAATCCTTTTAAACCATTATGAATAAACAGTGTTATAGGATATGCCTATCATCAATAGTTTGTCTGTGTTTTTCAATTACTGCGTGTGATTGTTTAGTGTAGAATATAATGGAACTAATCGTTCCATTTCTTGAATATCTGTTGTAAGTAAGTTTAGGTCAATTTTCGCGACAAATTCTCCCGAAATTCAATTAATTAGTAGAGTATCAGAGCAGCCGTAATTCTTATTGTTAGTTCGATAACGGAGCGCGTGTTTTATGAATATTGTCTTTATTATTATTTATTATATCATTATTACATTTATAGCAGTAATTATTTCCATATATATCATTGCTACATTTTTGTTCAATTTATCACAAAACTACACGGTGGTTGCTGTAATATTTTCATGAAATAACTGTTATTTTTGTATATTATTATCTAATATTCGTTATTTTAACCTTGTTGAATATTTCATTTTAAGGACAACATACCAAAACACACGCTCAAAATTATATGCTATGCCTATATTATTCTAAGAATTACATGATACAGAATGCAATTATATTAATTATTAATTATATTTCTAACGAGTTGTAGATACAGCAATAACAACCTATATCGCAAACATATCATTAGACGTAAGAATATACAATTTTTTGCTAATTATATTCATGTCATTTATGGTATTTATAAGTAATTATTATACAATTATACGTACTTTATATAAATATTTTCGATAATCGATACTTACTGTAATTGATGTTATATAGACAGTATTGTAATATATTATTGTAGACTGTATTGTATTTAAAAAACATTTTTTTATTTACAGTTTTTTTAATTAAATTTGTCAGGTCCTAGTTTATAAGTCGTAAGGTATTTTAATAATTATTTTCAGTATCAAAAATTTTAATTTATTTATTTCACTATTTATGATGAAATTTATTTTTAATACTATTATGTCTCCACTGTTTTACATACCTTATTATTAACCCGATTATTAACAATGTCATTGTTGATTTAATAACAATAATTAATTATTTAATAATATTTGGTAATTATAACTTTTGTTGATTCGCTGTGTTTTAGCAACATATCGATAACATATCAGAATTTAATTTCTTCATCTGGAAATTAATCAACTTTT
>DWTU01000184.1:0-20868 GCA_018251515.1 Cecropterus confusis | reverse complement strand
CGGGGATCGAACCCGGGATCCAGTCATACCGGGTCATACCGGTATGGTGACCGCCACGCAGGTCGTCAAATGGTTACGACTAATATGAGCGGCTAGTTTTAACAACATACCTGTTGCAGTAACTGGTTCAAATAGACGAGTGTTTGCGGCGCGAGAGGTTGGTTCAAGATCTGGTGATTTAGGTAACCAGCAGATACGGCCATCTGGATCTGTTGGACCAGCATCCTTAGCTGAGCTGTGCTGGGTTGGCCGCTATTGCCTGTGCTGCTGTTAAGGGAATTTTATATTATTGATAATGAAGTTTATAATAAAGATTTAAGAAAAGAGCATGCACTCCATCTGGTGGTAAGGAGCCGCTGCCGCTTATGGACTTCTATAATCAACCAACCCCAGATTAAGTGTCCTACTTGAGGTCGCTCACAGGTTCATTGCTTCCCCGGAGAACTAAGTTTAAATACCTCTAAAATGAACACAACACTCAACAATGCTTTTAATAGGCACAAATAGATGTAAGTCATAGTTTATTTAACAAGCAAACTGAGAATCCATTTCACTTGTTTGAAACATCCTTCTTAGAACTTGTATATTATTTGTGATTAAGTGCACGTGTTGGGAACTATAGAATCAGACCCCCGAAATATTTTAAAAACACACACGAAATTAAACGTACAAAATTCAACATACTCCATTAAGAGAAGTTGTCGTTTCCTATTTAAACTTTTTTGAAAAGAGTTGTAATTCATACGGCAACACGTTTTTTTTTGTCGCCCTATTTCTGAACGGTTATTTTACTTTTTTTTGTCGACCCATTTTAAGAGGGCTGCTGAAACTCGATACTACATACAGCTCGCGAAAGTGTTGACATCCTAAAATTTTACCTACAAATTTCCAAACGTTATAATATAAAAACATTTAGCGCCTAGATCAAATTCGATCCAAGACTATTTAAAGGGTCGTATGATTAAGATAATAACATAAATTATCAGCTCAATTAAAGCTCAAACAACTTATTCAAATACAAAAAGTAAGCTTCATCTATTTGTTCATTTTATTTGAGTATTACTTCTCACATAAGTGTAAACTAATGCTTGGTGGCAAAATAAAGATTGGCTCGCTTTTCTATTGATGTTTGCAATCAAAAGCAAATTTAATCCGTTAATTGTAGTCATAGTAAGCTAAGAAAAAGTATGTACTTCTTTCTTCAATGGTGATTATATATAGCGCTCAACTACAGTTAGTGGGCCACAATAGCTTATAATATCAATCATTCACACTTGAGAACACAAGATATTTACGGACGGCTCCACTGAATAAAGCAAAATGTGCGCTCATGTTTTTTATCTCAGCATCTTCTAAATTGGTCTAATTCTGCTCTGATTATTTCATTAATTCATACACTTTATTGCACAGGTGGCTTTATCGTTCAAATCAATTTCTTTCAAACAACTCAGCATAAGAATTAAGTAAAAAACAGTAGTATGAACTAAAACAATGACAATGCAATATAAAAGTAACAATCATAGGAGTACATTGACTTTCTAATCATCGTCTTTTTTTATCGAATCATGATTCCCTTTACATTCGCGGTTCATTGCGAACACTCCGTCACGCATTTCGTAAATAATGTTGTAAAGTCTTACTAAAACGATAAATTTCAATAAACATTGGCATATCAAGAAAATATCAACAAAAACGTGCACATGACAACAATTTTCATAAATTATTTTGTCTGCTAGGACATGTTTCTTAAATATGTTCAATGCCTGTAGATACACAAGTAAATTAAACCGAAGTTCTCGATCCTGGAATCCTACAGATGAGATTGACGAAAAATTATATTTAGGCTATAACTACATTAATCCTCACATGGAACACCATATATTTGTTGCATCCAAGATGATTGTACCTGTTGGGATTGTAGGAAGGATGATGCTGCACAGTGGGTGGGGGTGGTTGATTGAGCAGCTTCTGCACAACTGCAGGAGAGACTGCCGGCACTGAGGGCTGCGGCTGGAAAGGCCCGTGGTGGAAGTGTTCGTCCCGACGCCAACCGTCGGTGCGAGAAGCCGCCAGCATCTCCAAAGCTTCCTCCGCATTCATGTCGCGACTACGCAGAGCTACCTCAGCTTCTTCCTTCTTGTAGCCCATCTCAACGAGGTATCTAAATTGGACAACATTAGTTAGTTTGTATTTAAAGCAGTAAATATGAACATAACAATTTCTAAATAATATTTTACTCACCGGAACTGCTTGCTATTCCAAATCAGCTCCTTAGGCAGCTGTTTGCCTAACGGCCCTCCCTGCGGTGGTTTAGGGCCACCCCATTCTCCGATATCATCGGGCCATCCTCCGGCCGGGCCGGACGGTTTCGGCTTCGGCACGGGCCACAAGCCGGGCCCAGAAGAGTCACCCCAGCTGGGCACGTCGCGGTCGGGCCACCCCGGCGTCTGCGGTTCCTCCCAGGAGCCGTTGCGTTGTCCATGTGCTCCCCAGACCGCGTCGGGCTTGGTCGGGGTGGGTGGAATCCTCTGCGGCGCGGGCGGGCCTTGCGGCGCTCCGCGAGACATGCCGCCCATGCCGCGCTGCGCCCACAGAGAGGTGCCGTCGTCGAACCCGCCGGCTGCGCGACGCGCGGCGGGCGGAGAGGGCTCTTCCCATCCCGATGCCTTGATTGAATCCTTGGGACCCTTAACAGATATAACGGTATCAGAACGATTTACGTAACAGTGAAAAAATAAAAAGACAACCATACGCCGCAACTTACCTGAGCACCCCATTGGTTGACGCCTCCGGTGGGCATCATCTTGTTAGGAGCTCCCGTGTGCTGGTGGTGTTGGTTCCACATGTCGCCATTGAGGCGGCCAGAAATTCCTCCACGAATATCGTGACGAGGATCGGATGCTTGTTGGCGCGGATCTTGCGAGCGATGGGGGTCCAATCTAGGATCGGAGGGCCTGTGCGGTTCGCCCCAGGCGTTCCAGTCGTCTTTTTTGGGTACGCCCCACTGTTGGCCATGTTGTGGTGGTCCCGAGTTCCATTGTTGGTGAGGAGGCGGTCCGGTCCAAACGTTAGCCGAATCTGCAGCGTCATCGTCCTCGCCCCAGGTCCCACCGATGTTTGTAGTGGGCGTATGACCCCAAGGGGTCTTCGAGGCGGGCTGCGGTGGAGGCTGACCTCCATTTCTCAAATTGGCTTCCCAGAGATCAGTTCCGAGAAATGCACCATTGTTAACATTAGGTTTCCAACCAGGCTGGCCGCCAGCGGCGGGCTCGGCCTTAGATCCTGGTTCGGGGGATTCGGGGACAACCCCAATCGTATCTTTTTTTATTTGTTGCTGAAAATAAATAATTAAGTAATAATATCCCACGTGCATGCAGCATGATTTCATGCCAAGATGTCACATAATTTGAACTTGAAATGAGGTCTGGTGTTGCAAGTTGATTCATTTTATTAATTCAACACTGAAATATTTTACGAGTTTATTTTAATCGTGATAAATAATGAGTTGACACTTACGCCACCCCAGCCGTCTTGGCTGAACAAGGCTTCTCTCATGGAGTTCAATTGTTCTATCTTCGCGGACGAATTACTGTTAGAGTTGTTTCCGTTATTGCCATTGCCAGCAGTCGGCCCATTGGAATTCGCTGTGGGGTTGGCGGGGTTATTACCGCCGTTGTTACCGTTACCAGCGTTGTTCGTGCCTAAAAATGTTCCGAGATATTGAGTAATGAATGTGGTCAATAATTAACATAACAACAACAAATTGTGATATAATTAATATGAAAATTGTCACCATTACTCGCGGGCGCACCATTGTTGTTGGGCTGTGTATTTGGCATGTTTGGCGGGGAACTCTGCCAATTTTGGGAGGCCGCGCTCGTCGGCGGCATTTGATTGCCATTCCCCTTATTGCTGTTCACTGCAAGAGATATTATCGAGTATTATAATTCGCTCGTGTCGCGTATTGTACTGGCACTACAATAAGCGTCAATCATCATTAGCTAGCGATCCAAATAGGTTTGTTATAACTTACTATCCGCTTGGGAAGTCGGCGGCCGCTGAGTGTTATTCCATTGTTGAGTATTGTTTGTACCATTACTTGTTTGGCCACTAGTATTGCCGCCCCAATTCCCAGCTGGCAATATAAAAAGAATTGTTTATGTACGTTTAAGAAGCTACACCCATTGTGATTGAGTACGCATGCTCATCCAGAACTCAGTACGAGATGGATGACGTGTACGAAAAAATAAATCAAAACAAAGAGAATTAAACTTCTCAATATACTTGTATCAACATTAATATCTTTTGATTTTAGTATCAAGTAAAAGAAAATTAATTTAATCAAAAATTTGGAAAGTAAACAAACAACATTGGACTAAACTCATTCACTAATAAATTTTTAAAGAGCAATTCGAGCAAAATTTTTCTTAAACAATTGAAAAATAGCAATTACCATTGTTGGAAGCAGGCGGGCTGCCCCAGCCGGATGCAGCGTTGAGAGAACTCTCGCCTCCACCCCGAAGACGCAGTCTAAGGGGCACTCCCCAACTGTCCACTTCCTCGGACTTCATGTCCTTCAGGAGTTCATTCTCCTTCCTAAGCAGTTCTATCATGGTGTCAAATGTAAGATCACCGTTCGCAAATGTTTTCACCACTGGTGTTTCAGAGGCTGAATTATCTAAATCAGCATCCAAAATTTTATTGTCATGGCATGTTTTAACAGACTTCTTGTCATAAGTAATCATTCGAGTTTTCGTTTTGCATATATCATGAACAGACTTTTCGTTTAGGAGTTGCGTCTTATCCTTGCAAGGCTCATCTCGCATAATACAAACTGAGGATTTAAAAGCGTAATCAGACTTGTTCATATACTCTGGCGCTCCGAACGCCATCTTATAGTTTAAGTTAAAGCTACTGAAATACGGGTCACTGTATGAGATACCCTGGACTGTTATGGCGTTAATCATTAAAGGAATGCAGTAGTTAGGCGTTTCGCCAATCATTTGGTTTTGTTGGATACTATCAACAAACTCTACATTATAAATATTATTATTATCTACCAGTATTACACTAACTCGCTGACTTTCATTCTTCTCTTCAACTCGCTTAAAAGCACCAAATTTATTTGTGTTCACCACCGACATTGAGGTGGAGTAATTACATTGCATTGGTTCGGTAACAGTATCAATATTGGAGTAACAATTATACTTAATTAGATATGGAACACATAATATTACAGAAACATTAGACATCAGACAATTATTTATAAATAGAATAATTCTCTACAATATCCACCTAGCATTATACTTATTTTCACAGATTGCATTGTTTCAATTAAAGACTAAGTAACAATGGTTCGTAGTGATGCAGTCAATTAAGCAGGTAGCAGTGTTTAGTGCCTCTGTGGCAGAGGGCAGGGTGAGATCACCGCTGGAAGCTGCTGCGGACTCGCCTCTAGCCCCGAGTGGCCCAGCCCTACAAACAATATCACTTTATCACCACAAGGGAATAACATCCCTCTCATTACAGCTATGAAACTCAAAAACACTACTACACAATAAACCCATATAAGCAATATGTAGGATAGGACTCCCTAAAAATGGCAGTGTATAAAAGTAGTTATAGGTGCTATCCAGTTGGAAATTACAAAACATGTAAATAAAAACTATAAAAATGTTTGAATTTGGAACATACCTTATAGGACGGACGTGAGGCTGAGCTGTATATCACAGATAATGCGGGCTCGGCAGATCCTTTGGAGCAGCTTTGCAGTTCGCTCGAAACGTTTCACTTTATCTGTGGGAAGAAAGAAAAACATGTTTCATTTTCACCCTATCATCCACCGCCTATCGAACGGCCCGTAATTATTAGGAATGACCGTCGTTGGCAACAACGATCGATGAAATAAGCATTACTGAGTTTGAGGTTACCTCAAGGACTACGACGTATATCTACAATATGCAGATATCCGATCCGCCTCTGTTGGGGCTTGTAATTATAAAATCTATTGATTTTACGTCTTGCTTGAATGTTATAACGTTAAATTTAGTTTAATAAAAATGTAGAAGCTTCGCGACATCACACCACATAACAATACGTAAAAACGGCCACACTTACACACTGTTCACATCACACAATATCAAAATGTCGATAAGACCAACACTACATTTTTACGAAAACCATAGGATTATTCTTTTCGCAGCAGATATCGTGTAGATACATTAGTATTTGTGTATTTCGGCCTTGAGACTCGATGTTGAATATCTAGAGTCGTATACATCTATCTGTGCTATGTATATTTATCTACAGTACTACCTATCTATACCTAGAGTGAAAGTTAGCACGACCTATTATCGAACCGTACGAGTCAATATTTTGCGTGAAAACATTAAACAAACATGAATTAGCACTTAATAAATCCTATAGACACCGAACATTGCAAAGTAATCTAAAATTTACTAAAGAAATACAAAAATTTCTTACGTGACACGAACGAGCACAACGGTGTTATATTACTAGATAGAATGAGATAGAAAATTAAATGCGTACTGACGGTCCGTTTGTCAAAGGGAGACAAAAGATACGCCTGAGAAAGCGATGCCATAAATGCTAAAGTCGTTCGACGACAATTTTAACCACAAAAGCTAAAAAATTAATACTGTACAAGACATACCTTCGTTTTGTATAGTTGTTGGCACAAAAACTATGTAGATTTATACAAAATCACAATCCCAAACCCCCGAGAATACGGCTTCGACGGCTGGATGGAATGATTTCGTCGTCGGGGTTCGCACGAAGTGTTACGAAATGTCACTTATTCAAGATGGACGTTGGTTTATACCAGAAAACGTTCTGGTTTACGCCCCTTCATCATAGTCGGGTTATAGCAATTTGCTGTATATACATAACTACTATAGCATAGAACTATACATAAATACCGTACGCGACTACTTAGGTATACGTTCGATTATTATGTTAGGATACAATATAAGTAGCGATTGCCACAGGATTTTAAGTAAGTAGGTACCTATACAGCAAAAATATTTGCTCGACTTAAGTTACTTATATATCAACAATAATTTAACATAATCCATTCTGGCCACCATAAAATGGGTTGAAATGGAACCCTGTTTTTGCTTGTTGACTGCGGACAATGCAAAGTAACCTACCTATAAAATTGTCTAAATCTCGAATTAAAACCACAAATATTCATATCTTTTTATCATCATAATAATTACATACATACATACAATCGCTAGAAATAGCTTTTGCTACATGGTAGATTGGACCCATCCTTGAATTGTACAATTTTGTTAAAAAGTTTAAAAGCTACTTATTATTACTTATGCAATGTTATATTAGTGGTATAGTATTAAACCCCTCGAATTAATTTTAGACGCATTGATTATAGCCTAAGTAGTAGTCTTAGGAAGTATATATTCCTAATACTAGGATAAAACTAGGCAAAACTAGACCCAATAGACTAGACGTAGACCCAATAGACCTATGTAAGTACCTATGTATAGAAATTTAGGGGATTATCTTTCCAAAAACCATTTACTTATTAATAAGATAATTTATCTATTGAGCCGATTCTTCACGTAAAATATTTTTATTACCATAAACGTTGGTATTCTTAAATAAAGGACTCCTGTAATTTCCATGCGACGATTTACAGGTAAAATATAAACCTACTTATTTTATTTCGCACTGACATCATAAATATTGATTGTGATAGATATTATTTGTCAAGAAAAGCTATTTGCGAACGATGGAAAACTGACCTTAGCAGATGTATATTGTCGATGTATTGATTAAATACACAAGGTGAAGCCGCCCTAACATTAAATATAGAGAAGTCGTCACACTACACACTGATAAAACATAAGGCTGTAGATAATTAGTATCGTAATAAAGTATAAATACTTACAAACCGTTGCTATAACTAATAATAGAAACATCTAAAAATCTTTTTAAAACATACCTTATCGTTATTACTTGTATTTATTTGTGTGCTTTCAGACAGTTATAGTTCACGTTCACATATACACCGATAGGTTTATCATTTTATCCAAAGCACTGATCGTAGGTCGGAAAAAATCGTTTTTTGAGTACAAACACAGGCATATCACTTAGCATTCTTGTCTATTATGGAAAATACATTATACTTAGTAAGAAAGGCTCTATACCAGCTTGAGGGTTTATTTGAGGCATTTGATAAAGCACGACATTCAATGTGGAGGTTTACGAGCTGTCTGCTTCGGCTCGGAACGGGTTTGATCGATTTACATCCCACGATCTGCATTGATACCATGTTAGTTGTTTGTTTCAAGATGACGACTCTACATTTCATAACTTTGAAATTTTCATCGAAAATTTCAGCTTTAATCTTTAAAAGAAGTTTTATTTAAGATAACATGCAACTTTTATATTACAATCTTTATGGTTTTATCTAACTTTCTTGATAAACCTAAATTAACATTATATTCTACAAGCGGATCGCGAAGATAAGGGTGTGGCTACTATGGTCTAATATTTGAATTGGCTAACAGAAGCTACCTCTATATTCATACGTTTTTCTAGATACTACTTCAATACAAATTAGATTTTTGTTGATTCTGATTATTACTATTTTTAGATAATAACTTGCAATGTCTCATTTCTTTTTGAAACATAATAGGAGGTTGTCTTAAAACGATAGGATTAATAGTGAAATCAAATAACATGTAAGAATATGAACCTACCCCCAAAATTCAAATCTATACTTTATTTATTTTAATACAATTAACGAACCAAAAAGTTTCAGTGCTAACATCCTAATTATCAAATTCCTTTGATATATTAGTAAGTAAGTAGACGTTTGAAAATGTTTAAATCAATACAATAGTTTTACAATACTTTTGATTACACTGATGAGATGTACAAAAAATATGATTAAAATACTTAAGCCTCCGATACGAATACGAGAAGTCGTGTGATATAAAACTCACTTAAGCTAATAAATAATTTATATACAACCTATAGGTCGCTACTGCCACACTATAATAAATTTGTAATGGTGTGAGTGTCGTATGTGGTTGGGTGTAATCGGACATGCGCAAACCCATTTTGCGTCGCAAATATTCAGCTAGCGACAGAATATTGGAAGTCGAAGTGATTTTATGTATACTATATGTTTGTAACGGGAGGGTTCGAATCCATTGTTCTCAGTCTCTGGCCTGCTGTATCCAGGCGCAGTAGACTTCGTTTATTTTTCGTCTCTTTTTACTTATCTCATCGCGTTACCTCATGTTGGTTCTGTTCATTTGTAATTTCTGAATATGGGTGTTAAGAGCAAAGGAAATTGACAATTCTGTTTTTGATTGAACTTATTATGAAATTAAATTAAAGCATTTTCAGCATGGCGAACCGCGTGGCAGATAACACACAGGCGAACGCTTCTTACTCTTAAGACAGAGGATTTTAGGTTCGATCGCGACCGACATTATAAAATTCCTCAGATAATTATATCAATTATCAACAGCAGCGTATAACACTGCGTTACTAAGCAAAAAAAGTGTAATACTCGAAATCTAGCGTGGTCTATGAATGTAAAAAATAATTTTAAAATCAATGAACATATCTACCTATTGGTGTCGTTATCGATTCTATTTATAGTACCTAAACGTATGATCAATCACTGAAATTATTTAAAACTACTCTGGAATTTATATAGAGGTGTGAACAGATTTTAATGGGTTAATATTGAAGTAGCGGTATAAAATAATAAGAAATCTTTTAAAGGTCTAACACTAACGCTTTTTATAAAAAAATGCCTCTTGCGAAGGTCAATAAAAGTGTTTTTCGATAAAAAAATTAAAATAAATATAAAAAATATCCAAGCAGATTTACCATTGTATAAAAGAAAGAATTTTTCTCTAATTTCTTTCCAGTATAGATTTATTATAGTTAGGGAAGTACCCGAATCTTTTAAAAGTATATATAGTGTATTCAAATGTGGACTTAGTTACATCACAATAAGCGTTTTTTTAATAGTTAGTTTTAAAAGTTATAAATACGAACTGCATTTTATTTTGTAAATAGTTAAGTATTTGTAACAAAATACTTTTTCCAAACACGGATAATTCTCCCAGAAGTAACACAGTTAATTGAATAACTTTTGTTTAAACGGAACACAGAAAATTAATGTCCCAAATCATCTGTTGATAATGAACGTAACATTAAAACGACGATTCGCAATCTCAAAAATATAGTAATGTGTCAACATTTGTGTAAATGGAGCAACAACGATTGATAAGTGTTTGAGAATAGCTTCGTTTGAATAATTGGTAAATTCAAACCCTTATCAAAAAAACATACATCATATTATTGGTAATTAATATATAATTTGTATACTTAAAACAATAATATCCAGTTAAATAAATAGGCCAAAAATAAAGAATCTAAGTCTATAAAATTCCTGTCTGTTAATTTGGCATATTTGTCATTGTCAATGTCAAAACTTGACAGCTGATACAATTTTTGACATACGTTTCGTTTCCGAACTTCCAGTAACCATACATACTTTTAAATTATATTTCTTATCTTATCGGCCAATAATCGATTATATTGAAACGTGTTAATAAGCGGATTCCATTATCGTAATATAGAGTGGGGGCAAGATCCAGACATAACTGTTTAATGTTTGATTCAGCGATGTTGTGTATTATAACAAGGAAATGCGCCGTGTTTGGAGCGTAAGTCGATTAAGGATGCCTCAAGCTGAAGCTGCTGACCAATACTCAGTATGGGTAAGTAAAAATAAAATAATGAATAACAAATAAATAGATTTAACAGAAAAATAAGTCTTACGAAAGCTCGCTTTAACTACCCATATGTTTTTAGTTATTTTAAAACAAAAGAAGTGCATTATAAATATTTCCGAGATTAGCACAGATGTGCACATGACCTTAACAAATCTCCGCCTACATTTACTTTCTATTTGTAAGCA
Organism: Cecropterus confusis; assembly: GCA_018251515.1. Lineage (NCBI taxonomy): Eukaryota > Metazoa > Arthropoda > Insecta > Lepidoptera > Hesperiidae > Cecropterus > Cecropterus confusis. The sequence goes on along the minus strand of DWTU01000184.1, from coordinate 9,878 downwards.
AACATGTTTAGTTGCTATTTTTTATTAGTTGTAGTTTAAAACTAACACATTATAACTTAAACTAATAATTCAATTGCTTTTTCTTTTACTTTTTAATTGACAATTTTTCTTTATTTTGATAGTTTCTGGTCATGTTGACATAGAAAAAATTCTCATATTTGTATTTGTTTGTCAACAAAAGATTTACTTAAGGACCTCTTATAAAATTTCCCATGTGATGTAGTGGTCATCATATCAGTCACATACAACATAAACATGGCTATGTAATAAGCCCCTGATAAAATTGGAGGCTTGCCTGAGGACTTTCCGATATGGTTACCTTCTACATCAACACAAGGCCTCAAAAGGTGTAAGTTACAACCTCATGTAGGTGTATCCCCGCTTACCATGATCTAGAAAACAGAACACAGCTTATCAACACTTATAAAGCAGGAATAAGTTTAATGGTGCACCCAGAAACAAAACACAAGGGATAATATGGATTAGAGGGTTTATTTGCAAATTTTTCATTGCATCTGTGTATAAAGGGCAATTTGTTTTAGGTGGGTCTTGTATACATTTTCAACTTGATAGTTGGCACCGGAGCTTTGACCCTCCCAGCAGCATTTGCCAGAGCAGGATGGGGCCTCAGCACCATATCCCTGGTCTTCCTGGCCTTCATGAGCTTCATGAACGCCACATATGTGATAGAGACCATGGCTTGTGCAAATGCTGTGTTCAAATGGAAGAGGCTCCAGTTTATTAAGAGGAATAGTGTAAGTATTCTTCTGCAGTGGTGGTTTAATGGTGTGAATTTTGTCTTCTCTTTTGGTTTGGGAGGCTGAGGTTCAAATCCAAGGCACATTTCTCTGAATTTGTGATTTTTTGGGTTTTTTAGAGATTATTCACAACATGCCATTTTTTTTACATTTTGTTGGGTTAAAGTAACTAAGAAGCATGCAGTCCATCTGATGGTTAGTAGACTTTACCTGAAGCTATCACAAAAGCTCTGAAACCCCTATGATGGTCACAGTGTATTAGGTATAAGGTTAAAAAAGACAAACCCACTGAGTTTCTTGCCGGATCGGATTGGAACACGAGTTCCAATCCAGTGGTAGTGTAAGAAAAAATATTGTTATTGACAATTTGTAAGTGCCACCGAAGGCCTAGGCAATATAAAGATATTTCATTTCATTTCACAGTTTATAATTGAAGAGTAAGAGTTTTTAATAGTTAGAATAGTAAGAGTTTTCAATAGGTCTACATGATAAAAAACACTAGACTAAAATATTCATGATGAAAGCACCATACACAAAAAGTCTCATCAATATAGCAATCACTACTTCGTATAAAACAAAGTCGCTTCCTGCTGTCTGTCTGTTCCTATGTATGCTTATATCATTAAAACTGCAACGGATTTTAATTTGTATATTTAAGTAGATAGGGTGTTTCAAAAAGAAGGTTTATATGTATAGTACGTGCATAATATAGATAAAAGAAACTGGTAATTTTAGAGCTTTCTATGTGATGTCGTTAATAAACACATTTTTTGCGTTTTCATTGCAAACATTGCCTAAACCCTATGAGATAGAACAAATTAATGTACCACAGTTTTTTCCTATGTTTTTTAATATCGAACTTTGAGACATTATTTTATTATTTTTATTAATTTGGAAGCGCTATGAAGTTCGCCGGGCCGGCTAGTTATTTATATAATTACAACAATATTTAAATTAATTTAGACTGTAATACATTGATAATTGTTCAAATGTAATATTATATTTAATAATATATGGTTAAAATATAACTGGGTTTGTAGTATACATTTCAAGTGTAATTTCGACTGTATTAAAAAAAAATCTCAAAATAATGATACAATCAAGAGGCATTCGAGTGAAATGTCAACTTTATCAGTCAGATTATCATGTGATTTGTGATATTTTTCCTTGGATATCTCCAAGATAAGATCACATAAAACATTTGTCAGAATTAAATTTTTGTAACAAGTTGTATTCCACAGTTACGCTTACTTAAAAAAAAATACAATTTTAAATTGTAATAACTTTCCATAGCGTTGTTTGATCTTAATCAAATAAAGGCCAAATGCTACTTCAGGCCTTGAAATTAAATTAAATTGAGTAGTTGGTTTGATACGATTTTAAGGACAGAAGAGAAAAGTTCCAAAAATAATAAACTAAATTTTAATTTTTTTCAATATTTCAATCTTTAAAATTTATATTTATTGTCCGTCTTATACTGTCTATATTTTTTGCAAATATATGCAATATGCAGACTCACAGAACTGTTTTTTTTTAATTGTACATGCTGAATCAGATATTTAATACAATTAATGAATCTTTCGCAGCCAATCATATGTTGCAGTCATGTACAATATGATTTACATTAATAGGAGACTAAAATTGATTACAGATTGAAGACCACGAATCAGATGAGGAAGCATCTGCATCACATCATTCCCATGGAGATCTTGAGGATCCCTTGGTTTGTGGGGACTCCATTCCCTCAAGATACTACAGTCTCGACAGGCGGATAGAGTTGGGGGAGATGGCCAACCTGTTCATGAGTAAAACTGGCCGGACCATGTTTTACTGTACGCTCTGCGTGTATTTATATGGCGATCTGGCTATTTATTCAGCTGCCGTCGCGAAGTCGATTATGGATGTTGTTTGGTGAGTACGTAAAGTATTACTTGGAATATCTTGAAGTTAAACGTTCGTAACAATCCGTGACGAACCAGTATCTATCTTCTATATATATAAAAGGAAATTCCAACTCACTGACATATATCAACGCGTAGCCGAAACTACTCTACCTTGAAATTTGGTACAGGGATTCTTTTTAAGATGTAATTGGGCAATAAGAAAGGATTTTTAGAAAATCAAGCCCCAACGGGGTTAAATAGGGGTTGAAAAATTGTATGAAAGTCCGCTAATTTTGTAGCATGTTCTATGAAACTTATAATATTATATAACTTATATATTTATTATAACTTACATAATTTTATGGTCTACCAATTTGCACTAGCCGCATTTGCAGGCCTAAAACTCTCATACTGAAAGAGGTCTTGTTGACGAAAAAAATAAAATATATGTATAATTTTAAGATTCACAGCATATATGCCTCCCTAAGAATACGTTTGTGCATGTTAGCAAATAAAATATATATTCATATGTATATTTGTACTGATTTTACTATGGTTATATATTACTTTTACTTAGTTAAGGTAAGATTTATATTGCACGTCGCAAGCAGCGTTGCGACAGGCTCTAATTCTGGTAGATTTTTTAAAGGTATAGTAGCCTTTAAAGCTTCACCGGGTTTTGGTAGCAATCCTAAAGCTTATTTGTGATCGGAAGACTATTAGTTGGAGGATGGTTTTGGGTTCCGTTGCCGGGTTCTGGTTCTAACGGTGCGGCATCGCACCGCTTGTGTACGCGTATTCTATATTTTCCATTCTTCACAATTTTATTTCCGATAATTCTCTCTCGAATAGTATGAAAACTACGTACCTAAGCAAAAGTTTAATATTAAGCATCTTCTCTTTTCATACAAATTGGTTTTGTATCAAACAAGAAACAAAACAATGCATCTCGTAAAACCTACTGGATAGGTTTGTGTAATTTTAGAAAGGCTTCGTTTAAAGTAAATCTGGAAAATGTGTGGCTTCGATACTCAACCAATGCGACGGAAACAAAGGAATATTTTACATAACTTATAACATTATGTATTAATTGTAATCAGCATTGAGAGTAGTGATAATAATTGTTGGAACTCGACATCTCAATCCTAGGTCCGAGGATCGAAACCAGCACCATCGATTTTATTAAACGATATGCGTAGAAATTAATTATTACTGCTTTACGGTAAAACATCGTGAGAAAACGTACATACCTGAAGGTCCTCTAAAAAAAAAGTTTTAGTTGTGTGAAGTCTACCAAATTGCACTTTGCCAGCGTGCTAGACTGTGTCTTGGCCTAAAACTAATTCTGAGAAGAGACACGTGTCCAGCAGTTGGACTTTAATGGGTTGACGATGATCTAGTCACTAGATCATAGTGAACACTAGATTGTAGTGTTATCTCATAATCCGGATGCAAAAGATAATACTTTGTATTTTGCTGGCGATTATTTCCCACGCATCGACATTTTTCACGACATCGACATTTTTCACTGCAGCATGTGCGAATATTGCATGCAACCGCATTATTCTCCGCCTTATTATTAAATGACCATCAAATATTCTTCACAAGTCTTCTGAGAGTAGGAAAACTAGACCGTGAATGAATACATTAGTGTCCCTTTGTGTAGATGCAATATGCATGAAAAATGCAAATTTAATTTCAACTTGAAACATGTTCTGCTGCATAATATAGCGGGACTAGCAAACGGGCTAGTTTTGTGCCAATTTCTAGTTGCAATTGTATAGTCGTCGCGTTTCCGTCTGTATACTATACTTTTACAATTACTTGCTGCAATTCGTGTATAGTTCGGTCACCGAAACTCGGTGATATTGAATTTAGTTTGATGTATGTAGCCACACTGCGTTCTATGCATTGCGGGCTTGTCATTTAATCACCGTAGATCTATGTCGTATAAAGCCGTTTATCACGGTGGCCAGAGGCCAAATTTACTACGTTACAAAGTTGTTAAGCTAGGTTGCTGGACCTTTTTTTGGGAGTACGGAGTCCTTTGAGTGCGTTGCTCTATCGGGCTCCAGTCATGTACGCGGTCTGGTCTTTACGACCGTATACGATCATACATACCGCCGTACTTCTCGGGCCCGCATGACTGGACAGTCAAGCTCTCACGGTTGCTGGGCTACTTAGCAAGATAGCTATATATATAGCTCATATATCATTGCTTAGTACTCTGCAACATTTCCAAAAATAATGTATGTTATTTCATAACCCGCATTGTTGTTTGTTTGCATTGTTGTTTGCATATGTTATTTCATAAACAATGTAACAATTTGTAAAATAGCAGTAGAATTCTGTAGTTAGGTGTATTTTTTCAAATAATTCTACCTTGTGTAAGCGTTGTTAAAAATAAATAAACATAAAGCTTTTGATCCGTGTGGCACAGTAACTTATGCAGGGAGCGTAGGATTTGATCCCGAGGAAAATTCTGCGTGATGACTTTAAATTCATAGCCAATTCTAGACACTTATGTTATTGTTTTATTATATGATAAAGCATTTCATTATGAAAATTATACACACATATGTGTGTGTGTGTGTGTGTGTGTGTGTGTGTGTGTATCGATTGGATACAAAAAACGTGCCTACGTATTTAGTAATAACTAGTCAATAGCTATACACCACAAAAAGAAAAAGTTTGGATTGAGAATAAATAATAATTGACATTCCTGCTAATTTTACAATTTTTGTCTGCCTATATAAAGTATAAAATGGCTTATAAATGAATGTATCTGCTAATGAATTAAATTTAAAAAATAACAGTAAGTATATTTATGGTCTTTGTCTTGAGGTAACGCATTGTGCAAAATCATTTATTTTATGAAAAGTTATCGCAATTTAAATTAATGTTACCCATTTTTTAACGGGGGTAAAATCTTGGAGCATAACTTCTATTATAACCATACGAGTTTTGTAATGAACAACGAACGTGTATTACTTAATACGGTGACTGCTATTGTTTAACCAAGTGCGTGTATACTATAATATAACCTTGCACTTGTTAACCGTAACAAGTTTATGTGACGTATGCTACCAATATAAACGGCACTAATAAAACACGAACATTGATACCTTCGGTAATATTAAAGTAGCTGATATAATATATGTATATATTATGTGCGTATATAAAAAACTGTTTATTTATATTATGTTAAACATTGATGATGAAGAAAAATGTTTTTGTACATTTTCCTCTGACGGTATGCGCGCACATTTAGTTTTTGCTCTTATTTTTCCGACGCACCTTTAGATAACATATCAACGTAACTTCAGCAATAAATCGGATATAGTTAGCACTCGTTAAATGCATGCATGCTATTACTACTCGGAAATAGCACTCGTTAAAAGTGCATGCATGCTACTACTACTATTTGTGTCTTTTTATAAAATTTCTATCTGAGGTCGATCATAACCCTTTGAGTAAGTAAGAAAGCCTCGTAGAAAGGTTTCATCTTTCAGGCACCTTTAAAGGAACAAAAATGATTACATTAATGGTCTTTGATTAACATAGAGCAGAAACATTGGTTGGAACCGCTAGTGGATTGATGTTAAATTTGTTACTATTTTGGTGGACACCTTTGATTTGATTGTTACTATTTTGTTTTCAGTTCTACAGTGCCATCGAATATGACGAACGTGACCGATTGGGACAATCTTCCGTGCTTCAACGCCACGGGGTCAGTGCCGGGCTACACCCGTTTCGACTGCTACCGGGTCGCGCTGCTCACGTTCTTTGCTGCCACTGGGCCGTTCGTCTTCTTCAATGTCCAGAAGACCAAGTATCTGCAGTTCTTTACGTCCGGCATGAGGTGGCTTGGTGAGTGATAATTTCTTAATTGTATGAAATGATTGAATTATATTAAATTAAATCTTCTTAAATTCTCTGCATGATTAGCAGGGTTAACACATCTGAGATTTATTTTACGACAAAATTCAAATTGAAGTCGAATACTGCAAGCTGTTAACGACAGTGTTTACTTAAGAGACTATCTATATTAATATTATAAAGCAATAGAGTTTGTTCGTTTGGTTGACCGGGCTGATCTTAAGAACTACTGATTCGAATTGAAAAATTATTTTTGTGTTGAATAGTAAAATTATCGAGGAAGGCTATAATAGGCTATATAACATCACGTTATGACTAATAAGAGTGGAACAGCAACGAAAAATGTTGCAAAAACGGGAAAATATTTATTTTTTGGAAATCTTTTTTTTGCGTATGACGCGTTAACGGCGAAAGTTACACAAAAATCATGTATAACGAAATTGTTCCTCTTTAAAAGTTCTAAAAATAATTCTGCGACAGCATATGTCTAGCTTCTAAGGTTGACTCACTATAACCGTTTTTGTGGTAATCAAATTGATTCTAAAATAATACATTAAATCATGTAGTCTTGTTTGAAAAGATAATGTAAGCTAGTAATTATTGTTCTAATTTCCCAATTTAATTGTTACAGCTTTCGCCATAATGATATCCATGGCGATACATCTTTTAATCGGGCACGGGCCGCAGGGCAACCCCCCTGCATTCGACTACACCGGCATGCCTACCCTCTTTGGTGCCTGCGTTTACTCCTTTATGTGCCACCACTCCCTTCCTGGCCTCATCAGTCCTATCAGAGGCAAAAACCGTCTCGGCTTTCATCTCGCTCTAGACTACGCCCTCATTAGCATCTTCTATCTCCTTCTAGCGTACACAGGCGCGTTTGCCTTCAAAAATCTGAACGATTTGTACACACTCAACTTTGTGCCAACCGACAATGAGAATATATTTCTCGAAATCGTTGAATACTTCTTAGCGTTGTTCCCAGTCTTCACACTATCCACCAGTTTCCCCATAATCGCTATCACACTCAGAAACAATCTTCAAAGTCTATTTCTAGACACGACTCAATTGGAATCGTACAATTTTGTGTTGAGGAAACTTGTGTTTCCTATAGTCACAGTGGTGCCTCCGATTCTTTTGACGTACTTTCTAGAGGACATCAGTGTTCTTATAAAATTCACAGGGTCGTACGCCGGTACGGGCATCCAGTATTTGATGCCGACTTTTCTAGTGATCTCTGCGAGGCGGCACTGCAGTAATCTTTTAGGCTTAGGCGTCGTTAATAAATACAAGAGCCCCTTCTCTCATATCGCGTGGGGGATTTTCGTTTTGCTATGGGCTTTTGTGTGCATTATATTGGTCACTGTGAATATCTTCGAAAAGAAATTCTGACAGTGAATAAATTTATATGAAGGTGCTACAACAAAGCTTGGAAGGTCGGGGTCCATCCATAAATTTGTGGTTTTGGTATCGTGGTTACGTCAAGAATTTAAAAATCTCTTCCATATTTTTTAAACATCTTTACAATTTACATCTTTTTAATGCGTAACATTTCAGTAAACATCTACAATTTACATCTTCGTTGATTATGTATCGTGATTCCGGTCCTTTATGTCATTTAAAATTTTAAGTCGCACCTTAATTTATGGATGATCTTTTAGGTATTTGCCATGAAACAAATTTTTGATTATGACGTAGTATCTCTTAATATTTGTATAATAGCAATAAAATGCAAGAATATATTCAGATAACTCGGCTGAGTTGTAAAGACAATAAAAACCAATTAGTATTAAATATAATTGTTATAACTAGAATACATGTCGTGCATTATATTATTAGAATACAGTACGTCCTAGTGTTACTATACATGTGAATTTATATACTACATTTTTATTTAATTGAACCTATTTCTTTTGTTTCATAAACGTAATTTGTATCGTATCAAGTGAGTGTAGACGTATATTAGTCATTTTATTTTTAAGTTAACTGAGGTCTGTTCGTATGCATTCCATAATAATGGATTGTAGCTTAATATAGAGGAGGCTTTATGTTATAACTGGGTTTTGCCTGCAACTATACAGCGTATTTTTTGTATGTTTTTGTATGAATTTGGCTCTAAAATTTCGTCTCATTTATCATGACATAATCTACATACATACACCTCGTATAGTATATATAGTAAGCTTTATTATAGTGGGTTATGAGGAAAATAATATCCTCGTTGTAATTTTACTAGTGATTCAAACGCAGTTTTTGTCCAGATTTGGCTTACATATTTGTTTTTAGAGCTCCATACTGTGTAGCCTTAGTTACAAGATTTACTAAGCCTACACTGTCCGTCTTTCCTACTTTTAAATTGTACTATTAATGGAAAATGAAAACAAAAAGTTATAAATTAATAATGTGCTGTTTAATCATATTCTATTAGATAATTCCATTAATTGGTGCTGAAAATGCTATATAACGCACATAACTTCGCCCTCTAACGCATGTGCATATAGCTAATTGCATGAATAAATGTATTTACTTGAAGCTATCATAAAATTTTGTTAACATGTATAGTTGTTTGTAAAAATCTAAACCGCATATAATCAATCAATAGTAGCACATACATAATGTTTTTTTTATAAATATGTTATGCTGTATGTCTATTCAAATAGATTATTTTATTTTTACTTAAAAAAATACTTAATAATAAAGTAATATTACGTATAAAATAATCAAGTTAAAAATATGTAGTTACTTTAGTGTGATGAACTATTGACCATAAAATTTAACCAAAGATTTTGTAATCTTTTATATTTCGCTCATATTTTTGGAATATTTTTATTAAACATTTGTTGTTGTATAGTATTAATAGTTTGTTGAAATAACCAATCCATAGGCAAAGATGTACTGTGAAAAGAATTTGTCATATAAAATTGCATATTCTAATAATGAAGTTTTTACCACACTGTACGTAAATTATTTTTTGTAGATTTTAAATTAAAAATTTTGTAAGTGTCCCGTTTATTCGCATTTATAATTCATATTTTATTTCCGTAATTTAAATACCTATTTGCTTGAATACATTTAAACGATAATTTTACTGTAAAAAATAATAATTACATGAGATTATAGCAAGTATATGAGTAACAATTCCCGTATTCGTGTTCGAATTGCGGTCTAGTAATTTAAAACTCTTCTTCGTTTTGTGTATACAACGTGAACTAGATTAAACATGAACGCTTCAACGCTCATAGCCACACAAGGATTTTTTCCTGTGTCGTGCTTGCCATGGACACACAAAGGCTTCTGTGTATTTGACACAAACACCCAGACCCAGAATAGAAATCTAAACTCATCATTCAGAGGTCTG